>PVKE010001975.1:49550-59794 GCA_004027555.1 Craseonycteris thonglongyai
GACCGAGGATCGAATCCCGGCTCCGGCCCAGGCAGGACCCACGTGCTGAACTGGGGAGTTCCCACAGTTCGGTTCTCTAACTGTCTCTGTCTCTGTCTCTCTCTCTATCTGTCAAAAAGTAAAATAGAAATAACTATGCACTGAAGACAAAAAGATAATTTCTCTCTATAAATGTGAAAAGATAAAAAAAATAAAAAAATAAAAAAATAAAGAAGAAATAGGTAGGCTGAATAGCCCTGTATCTTTATTTTTTAAAGTTGAATTTGTAATTAATCTTCTCCAAGGAAATTCAAGGCTCAGGTTCTCAAGGTAAATTCCACCAACATAAAGAAGAGATGATACCAATGTTACACAAACCAAGAAAATTGAAGAGGGACTACTTCTCAATCCATTCTATGAAGTCAGCATTACTTTAATATCAAAACCTGACAAAGACATTATAAGAAAAGGAAATAATACACCAGTTATACCTCATGAACATATATGTGAAAAGTCTAAAAAAAGAAAAAAGATGACAGATCAAATTCAACAGTGTAGCAAATATAATAAATCATAACCAAATGAGGTTTATCCTAGGAACGCAAAATTGATTTCACATTTTTTTAAATCAGTGTATTTTACCATAAACATTATTAACAGAATAATATATAACATTATTCATATATTATATGTAAGATACAGTATATTAACAAAATATAAAAGGGAAACCAGATGATCATCTCAGTAATACAGAAGAAGCATCAGATACTATCCAACCCTTTCTAATTAAAAACTAAACTAGCAATGGAAGGGAACATTGTTAACCTGCTAAAAGGCATCTAGGAGAAAAATTACAGCTAACATCATACCTAATGGTGAAATACTGAGTGCTTTCCCCTAAACTCAGGAACAAAGCGTGGATGTCCACTCTCCATCCTATTCAACATTGTGCTGGAGATGATTCTCAGTGCAATAAGGCAAGAAAAAGAAATAAGAAATCTCCAGAATGGGAAGAAAGAAGTAACAGTCTTGCATCACACACGTTATTGTTTATATGAAAACCTTATGGAATCTATAAAATAAATAAATAAAACTGGAACTAATAGGATTTTAGGACGGCTGCAGAATATAGGATCAATACATTTCTATATACTAGCAACAAGCCCTTGGAAATTGAAATTAGATTGCATACTACTACAAGAAGGTCACTTGAACCCCTAATAGAACATTCCCAAGTCGGGGAACAGAGGCTCCAACTTGAGTCAACCTCATACTTTCGCTTCCAGCCCCCAGTGCTACTGAGGTTCACACCGTAATCATTGCTCCTGCTAGCCACGCCCCGGTGCTGTTCGTGGAAGGGTTAAGGCTGCAGGTGTCAATTCATTTGCCAGGGAAACTGTAGGACGGCTGTGAGGTCAGAGGCCTGGGGAGGAGCAACACTTGGGCCAGTGGAGTTGGAGACAGGGACACGGGGAGGATGCCATGGGAGCA
Organism: Craseonycteris thonglongyai; assembly: GCA_004027555.1. Lineage (NCBI taxonomy): Eukaryota > Metazoa > Chordata > Mammalia > Chiroptera > Craseonycteridae > Craseonycteris > Craseonycteris thonglongyai. The sequence goes on from PVKE010001975.1 coordinate 51,021, forward strand.
CGGTAATCAAGGATGTGGAGGGCTCTGAAGAGGCCACTGAGCTGCCCCCAGAAGCCTGTCCTTGGTGGCACACACACTCCTAGCCCAGCCACCCAGCTGATCCAGGATTCCCAAACCCCAGTCCCAGGACCAGCCATGCAAAGACCCTCCCCAGCCTCTACATCTCCCCAGCACGATCCCATCCTTCTGGTATAAACCTAGGAGCAACTATTCTCAGCCAGACCCAAGGCTGTCACTTCCTGCCACACTCCAGGCTCATGAGGACCCAGCTTGCCCGTTGCCATGATGACCCCCACCATCAACCCCTCCCCACTATCCAGGGAGCAGAGTATGGGACAGCCTGGTGCCCCCACCCCCAGAGGATAAAGAAGCTTCTGCAATACGAGATAAAAGCCGCTAAGAAGGGGCCCCGGGTGGGAGGACTCCCGCAAGGAGTCAGTCCCCTCTGCAGAGGTTGGTGGGAACTCACAAATCACCAGCTCCAAGTCAGTGTCATCTCAGTAAACAAACCCTGGCCCGGAGCTGGGGATGGATGACCCCAGGGTGTGATGCGATGAGCAGCCACGGGAAGAGAGGACAGACTTTAGGGTAAGAGAGGCCAGGATTAGGGTGAGTGGCAGATCCGAAACCTGGCCAAAGAACGTTGAAGTGGGCAGAAGGGCAGCAATGGAGGAAAATGAGGGAAGTTCATCTGGGCGCAGTGGGGATCCCCACACAGTTCCAGGCTCCTGGGGAAGACAGACAGCATGAGGCGCAGGGCAGTTAAGTTTCCTCATTTAAATCTGCTCTCAAATATTGACTTCCTGAATGATTAGCGGAGGGACCTTGGGCAAATGAACCTCTTCTTTTATTGCGTTGAACCAATGAGATAAAACACACAAAGTGCTCAACACAATGCCTGGGCTAACAGCACTCAGTAAATGGAAGTGCGTAGTGGTGGCATTCACCTGTGAGGAGGGAGGGCGGTGATGGGCCAGCCTGGAGAGTGGGGGAGGGCAGACATGGAAGGCAGGGCTGGTGACACCGGCAAAGGAGAGCGAGGAGACAGGGGCAGGATGGGAGAGGTGATGGCAGTTGGGCTGAGGTGAGGGGCAGGGAAGGAGGGAAAAGGTGGCTGGAGCAGCACCCCTGGCCTGGCTGGAGCCCCCATCACACCTCATCTCCACCTGCAGCTCCCTGCCCTCACCCCTTCTCCCTGCCAGGTGCCAGTGGACTTCCCTGCTGTTGCAAGCAGTCAGTGGACGTTATGGAGACACAGTGAGAACCAGTCCCCCATCATCATGGGACCTCTCCACCTTCCTGGACCACCAACCCTGACCCTTGGCCTCCACTTCAAGTTTTCAAGTAGCCCTCCAACCCAGACGGGCAACTTGGCTTCTTAAACTCTCTCAAGTTTGAGAATATAACTCTGGAATTCTTGATGGGAGAGGGGACAGCCAGGGGAGAGGATGAGCTGGGGGCATCTTGCCAACCCTAGAGACTCCCTGCCCCCTAAGCCAAGCCATCCCACCCACCCCCCAGAGCCGTCACCCTCTGTCTCCTTCTGTCTTAGGGATGCCATCACCCATTACCAGCAGGCACAAGAGGAAGACGAGGTGGAGGTATGGTGGGCAGGGTTACTTCTTATGGGGAGGTGGCAGGCAAGGGACAGGGTTCCTTGAGGCCCATCTTCCCTAGATTCTGACCAACCCCTACGCCTGACAATTCCAGGACCCTGGTACCAGGCCGGTGTTGGCACACTCACACAGCCTGGCCCTCACCACCTGCCCACACGGCCTCCCTGCCCCAGGCAGGTCTCTACAAAGAGGCTAGTGTGTGGGGGGAAGTGAGCAGTGGGCAGGGGGAGCAGGGCAGGGATTTGGTGCCAGGGAGGCCTCAGGGGCAGGTGCCTCCTCAGCTACCTGTTGAAACTTTTCAGCTGGAGCACGAACTGCTAGAGCTGGAGACTCCACATAAAGTGGACCCAGCACTAGAGCTGGAGATGGAACTGGAGGCCGAGACTGTGCCGCAGCTGGAGCCGTGCACTCTGCCCATGCTCATGCCAGAGGCCGAGCTGGACTCTAACTCCGAGGACTACGAGGAAGACCTGGAGCAACTGGAGAACAAGATAGAGTCCCTCCACCCCTCCAGGGAGGAGAGGCCAATGCAGCCGAACGCCAGCCCGTGCAGTGAGAGGTCGAACGCCAGCTCCCTGAGTTCTTCAGAGAAGGGACAGTTGCCCACCACTTACCGCTCGATCCACCTGCAGACCTCCAAGCACCTCTTCCAGGCAGACAAGCTCATCCAGACCTCAGAACACAGTCTGCAACAGATCAGCCTCCATCCTGGCCAAGGGGGCACAGACAAGACGAGCAGCCACCCGAACCGGGAGCCGGCCCCCAAGCACAGCCTGTTTTCCAAGAAGCAGCTCCAGCACGCCAGCACCCGGGCAGTTCCCTTAACACCCTCCCAGCAGCCGCCGAGGGCCCACCCACCGTCCTTCCATCGCCAGCCGGCTATCGGCCTGGGCGATTTGGTCAAGTTCGCATCTTCCATGGCTATGGCCACCTCTCGCAAGATGGACTTGCCCAGTTTGAAGCACATGATGAAAGCTCCACCCCACAAGGCCGTGGAGCCTTCTACAGGGACCGTCGGGGAGAATGCCACCCAGCGTGTCAAAGACGAGCCAGAGCAGAAAAAGCTCTCTGAGTGGCTAGAGAGGCCCCCAGAGAAACCGCTGGAAGCCAGGGAGCTGCAGGAAACTTGGACGCAGGAAAACAAGAACTTCCTTCACCCTTATCTTGACTTGAGCAAACCAGGGCTCCAGACAGCCACCCTTAAAGGAAAAGTGCAGTTGCTCCAGCCCCTGGCTGTGACCTTGCCCCAACAAGGAGACGGAAAGGAGTAAGTGAGGCTCTCGTGCAGGGACGCCTAAGCGGAGGCTGTGCTAGAATGTGGGGGTGGGCCCACTTGTCACAGTTGGGTGGGGGTAGGGAACAGTGGAATGAGGAGCTGAGTGGGGGGTGAGGTGAGCTGTGATGTCCCAACCTCAACGACCTCATAAAGGCTGCTGGAAACAAAGTTCCGGCGCCGACTGAGGTGCCCAAGGCCAGGACTAGAGGAGGCTTGGGGCCGTGGAGGGTGAGCATGGACACAGGGACCTGAGTTCAAAACCGGGAAAGGCCGTGTGAAGCATTCGGAAGCTTCTCCTGCATCAGTAAAGCTCAGGCTAGCGTCTGCCCTGCTGAGAACCTGAGGGCCCCAGCCTTGGGCCCCGGACACTTGCTTGAGTGGCAAACAAGGCAGCGCCCTGGCTTCCTGGTGATGGATGAACACAACAGAACGTCAGCAGCTCATCGGCGGGCGGAGGGACAGGCCGTCTGACCCCAGCGCCCTCTTTGGAGAGGCGATTGGGCTCATCCCACTCCCCCACGCATCCTCCCAGGGCCTGAGTGACACTCTGTCTCTTTTTTAAAGATTTATTTTATTGATTTTTGACAGGGAGAGACAGAGACAGAGAGAAGGGGGAGGGCCCAGAGCAGTCTCCATAGTTGACATTAATTTTCCATATAGTTTTACTCCACAGGTGGGCACAGGGCTGCGCAGGGCAGGAGCTGGGCCGGAAGCCTCCCGCATAGGCCCCAGCAAGAACTGAACTGGGGGTACACCCCAGTTCAGCATATGGGTCTGCATAGGCTGGGATTCGAATCTCAGGCTTTGGGGCTTCAAAGCGAGCGCTTTGCCCACTGAGCCATCCCAGCTTTCCCTCTACTCTGTCTCTTGTGTTACAGCTTGGTGCCGGTGCCGGAAAGCCAGAATGGGAGTCCGTTATTGCTGAAAGTCCATTTTAAGCTGTCGGCCCCACCTTCCCCCAGAGAAATGACTAGACAAAACCAGTAAAGCGTCCAGTGCTGGGCCCGGCTCAGGCATTTTGTGCAGCGAGCTCACCTGGCTGCGCAGTCCTGGCCTTGATTTTTTAGGGATACCACCATTTTTTTAGCTACCCCAGCCCTCCCTGCCCGCTGAGGGCTGTCTCTCCCAGCCCTGTCTGTCCCCGCTAATCCCCGTGGGTATTTCCACTTCCCTCGCACCCGATGCACCCATCTAGACCTCCATGCCAGCCAGAGACTCATGATGAGTCTGGGGGAGGCCTCAGCAACCTACCTGAGGCTTCAGCTTCTGAGATCATGAACCAGGGCTTCCTCTTGTCCCGAAGCCAGAGACACACGGGTCATCTGAGGAGACAGCCTCCCGGGGTGGGGCTGGGCAGGCAAGCAGGCGAAGCTGAAGGGAGCTAGCTCTTCCTGCTTCTTTCCTGGGGAAGCCCTGGCATGAGGTAGGGACAGGGCTGGATGGAGGGGAAGAACGAAGCAGAGGACTGGCCCTCCAGGGGCCCAGAGCCTTGAGTTGAAAGTGCTTCAAAATGTAGGGCAGAGCCATGTGTCATAGTGCGTGCAACCCAGACACACACGCGTGCACACGCACGCACATACACCACCAGCCTATCTCACAGACCAGCACTCACATAACACATCAACACAGACATGTACTGAACATGCACACACACACACAAGCCTCCCTACAATGTGGAGAAGGTTCTGGAAGAAGAGAGATGGCAGCACAGGGGAAAGAATTCTGAGTGTGGGGATGGGCACGGGTGTGAAGAGTGGAGTCAGGGGGAGAGAGGAGAGGGAGGCCGGCCACGGCTTGAGCCCCGTTCGGCCTCAAGACCCACTCGACGCCAAGGCTCCCTGTCAAGTGAAATCCCAGCTTTGCAGATACTCGAGATTCTGCCCCACCCTGCGAGGGGGCGGGAGGGAGGTGCCTGGAAGAGTGGGATTAGGAAGAGGTGAGCCGCTAAGGAAGGGCTGGGAGCCAGAGGAGAAGGGAGCAGGAGGCTGGAAGGAAGCAAGAGAAAGAGATGCCGAGGTGAGTGAGTGTCTGGGGAGAGGCTGGGCCAGAGGTGTCATTCAGCTGTTGGAACTCATCTTCCAGGAGTTCTTTATTTTTTATTTTTTAACATGGCTTGTGGATTTGCACAGTTTGGAGAAGGGGGAGCCTTCCCTCCCAGGGGAGCTGGGGTAAGAGAGGCCACAGCCACACCGTGGGCTGGACTCCACCCTCAAGTGCCCTGACTTCAGGACTCTGGGGCTTGCTTCTTTCTCTTCTGGGCCTCAGCCTCCTGTGTTAGCTTCCAGAGTAGAGTCGCATATTTAGATGCTTTAAGGGAGGCAGCAACTCAAGAGAGCAAAGCAACAGGTTCCCCCGCAGAGAGGACCGGGCCTGTGGTGAGGGAGAGCACGCCCGCCTGCCAAAAGATGCTAAAATCCACCCTGAACCCAGCCTGGGAGCTTCAGGCCTGGGACGCTGGACCAGCCTCAGAGCCTGTGATTCTGCCTTTCAGGCAGCAGACAGCAGAAGACCAAGAGACCCCCGATGGCACAGAGAACATGCAGGTGACCAGGGCTGGGGCACGGTCCACTACTACTACAAGCTACTGTCCCCAGAATCCCCAGGATAGAGGACGGCGTCCAGGCTGCCATGAGGGTGGGGTCCCAGGAGGAAGTGGAGCTGTGTCCCCACAGGCCTGGTCCTGGGTCCCCTGGAGTCTCAGCACTCGAATGGGGAGTGTCTTCTCTTCACCCCCAAGGCATCCCCAGAAGCCTCAAAGACTGCTCACTAGACATCCAGATGAGGAGCAGGCCAGCAAGACCCTGAAGGGCCAGATGGAGCCAGCAGCAGCCATGGCCACAGGGGCTGAGCAGGCCTCACAGAGGCCCAAGGAGATCAAGAGCCTCATGGCTAACCATTCAGTGCCATCTGGTGCTGGGTCGCAGAGGTGAGGGCGGGGACTGGCAGCCAGGCCTGGGCTGCTAGGTTTGGGGGAAGGCCTGCCTGGCCCTGCCATGTCTCTGCAGCAGTACAAAGGCCTTGCCAACCTCTTTCCCTGAGGCAGCGTTACAGACAAGAACCTGCTACCCCTGACACCCCGGCAGCTGGCAGGTGAGGGCCCCATGGCTGGGAGCAGGGAGGAGCATTAGAGGGTGCTCAGAGCATGAAATACAAGGGGTTGCTTGCTCAGAGGCTGGGGTAACTGAGAGAAGCAGTGGTTAGATTGTAACCTTCCCTCCATGCCAGTTTAATTTGTGCATCTCTACAACCCCAGGGCTCACTGGTGTGTGTGTGTGGGGGGGGGGGGGATGGAAGGAAGGATGGGTAGATAAGAAGGTATTTGGATGGTGTGTGAGTGGATGGATGAAAAGGATGGAAGGAGGAGAGAAGGGAAATTGGGAGAAATGATAGGGGGAAAGAATCTGAGTTCTCTGCTCCCCTGGGGTCGGGGACTGTGGGGATTGGGATAGAAGAAAACTTTTCAACATTTGGTGATCCCATTGTTCCCCAGAGATCATGCGATGACATTGGCAGAGGTCCCTTAAAGCAGAAGCATCTTAGTCATCGATAATTGTCAGTGCTGAGACATGCTAGGTGGCAGCAGGCCTCCTGCAGCGTCAAAGCATTGCAGCCCAAGTCCAAAGCCCTGCTGGTGGCTGTGACCTTGGACATGAGTCTTGAAGTTTTTCATACAAACATGTCTGAACATGAGTTTTGGATGAGAACTGAGTAGGCTCTTAACAAGTGCCAACACACAGCAGCCACGGCTGTTCTTTATATTAAGTCGGTCTCATCTGAGCTGCAGCGGGCAGACCTCAGGGTTCCTGTGTGTGTGTGTGGTTCACCTTGCTGCCTGCCCCTCTCCTGCCCTCAGCATTCCAGAATGTCTTCAAACTGTTCAGCTCTAGCCCGGCAGGCACTGTGGACATGCTCAGCATGAAAGCTGCCCTGCGGAATGTGGGTATCCCACTGAGCCCACAGGAGATGTGTGAGGCTCTGCAGCAGGCAGACTAGGATGGTGGGTGCCCCAGTCTCTGCCCTCTCACCTGTCTCCAGCCCTGCAGAATACCTCCCTGGCCCACAGAATCCCTAGCCTGGTCTTAAAGTTCCCTCTTCCAGGAAGCCTGCCCTCATCAACATGCCTATCCCTTAGACCCTAAGTGTTTCTGCTGTGTTTTTCTTTTGTTTTGTTTTTAAATTTTATTTTTATTGTTTTTTGACAGAGAGACAGAGAGAGAGAGACAGAGAGAAGGGGGAGGGCCCAGAGCAGTCTCCATAGTTGACAGCATTAGTTTTCCATAGTTTCACTCCACAGGTGGGCGCCAGGCTGCGCAAGGCAGGAACTGGGCTGAGGGCCTCCTGGATGGGCCCCGGCAAGAACTGAGCTGGGGGCACAGCCCAGCTCAGCATATGGGTCCACCTAGGCCGGACCCGGGATTTGATTCTCAGGCTCTGGGGCTGCAAAGAGAGCCTTTAACCTGCTGAGCCATCCCAGCTTCCCTGCTGCTGTGTTAAGTCCTCATCCTGATCTGGGATTCCCCCAGAGCAAGGGCTACTTCTCCCCCACTCAACCAGGGTTGTCGCTTGGCTAGAGGCAGCACTGGCTTCTCTTACGACAGCAAGCCCCTAAATGCTTGTGCAGGGTACCCTCTACAGGAGCCAGCACCCCCTCCTCTCTTCCCAGGTGATGGAACCGTAAGCTTCAAAGACTTTCTGGGTGTCCTCACTGACAGCCACCACCTCACACAGTGCTTGGGTGAGTGACAAGGCTGGTGGGGCAGAAGTGGGCCTGGCCTGGGGGAGCCCCCTTGTGCCCTTCCCCGTGTTCTTCGACACCAGGCCAGGTGAGAAGCGCCCAGGCCTGTGACCCCTAGCACCTGCGAACCCTGTTCTTAGAGATGCTGTTCAAGCTGATGAGGCAGGGCTTTGTGCCCTACAAGTCGGCACAGGAGGTGATGAGGTGGGTACAACTGTACCCAGCTTCGGGACCCAAGACGGGTGGGGAGCAGACTCTGCCCCATGCAGGGGGTCCCCTGATGTTCCTGCCCGAGATGGGAGCCCTGAATTCTGGGTCAGTTTCCTGGGCCCCAGGCCTGAGACAAGTGGCTTCCTGTCCTGCTTTGGTTTGTCCACCAATGAGATGGAGAGGACTGTAGGAGATGATGTCTGAGGCGGCTGCTCCACTCTTCTCCTTCAAGCTACTACTCCAAGAAGCAGCCGGCTCTGAGGCTGAACTCGGGCTACAGGAGCCAGGGCCGGTCCAGCAGCCAGGGCCCCGCGGCGCGCGCTCAAGCCGGCCTCACCTTCTTCTGCCAGGCCGCGCGCCTCAGCGGCCTGAGCTACCCCGAGCTGGTCCATGCGCTGCGCTGGCTGCACAAAGCGGGTGCGCCCCTCGGTGGGGCTGGGAGGGGCGGGGGGACTCAGGACCGGCCCCTCCTTTTCCTCCTACGGGTTTCCTCGCCCCAGGTGCACACAGCCCCTACTCTGATACCTAAGCTGGCCGAGTGGACGCGGCCAGAACACAAGACGCGGAACCGGGCCTCCTCGCGCTCTGAAGTCCGACTTCCCAAGTCCCACCCCTCCAAATCCTACCCCTCCAGCCACCCCGAGCTCCGGCACAGCCAAGGTGAAAGCCAGGGGTGGAGGCGGGGCCGGGCAGGGCGCACACGGTGGGGGCGGGGCTAGAGGCAGGGGCGGGGCTGGGTGCGCAGGGGGCGGGGCTGGCGAGAGGGCCGGCGGAGATGGAGGCGGGGCAGGCAGAGAGGCAACCGGAGATCGCTCATGGCCCTGACTTAGGACAGGACACCCCGGGATGAGGTGGGATGGGCAGGCACAAAGGCCAACTGAGGTGGAGCTCATCCAGCATCTCAAAGCCAGAGAGTGGGCTGGACCCTTCGCCTGCC
>PVKE010001975.1:59894-89792 GCA_004027555.1 Craseonycteris thonglongyai
GGGGGGGGGGGGGGGGGGGGGGCACGCAGCAGACGCAGATCTTTTGCAAACATCTTTATTAATCTTGTATAAAAATAAGGTCCATGAAGAGTCCCCAGAGCTGGGGGTGGGGGCAAGGTTGCACTTTATAAGTTACGGGCCAGGCTCCCGCTGAGGCTAAGTACAGTATGGCTATTGTGGGGAGAGGGGCGCTGCAAACAGCCCTGGGAGGGAGGGCCGGCAATGCTGCCCCCCTGTGGCAAGATGAGGGTGCACCAGCCCATGTGCAGTGGGCCCACGGTTGGGGGGCTGCCCGGCCCAGCCGAGCTGAGGACCACCTTCCTTGAGCCCTGGCTTGCCCCTCCACCTCCCCCCACACCCCTGCAACAGTCCATCTGCAGAAAGAGAGGCTACAGCGAGAGGTCGGGGGTGACCTGAAAGGGCGGTCCCGGGGGGCGCCGGCGAGCGCTGTGGCGGCCTGTGTCTGCGCGGATGTAGGGCTGGTTCCGCAGATCTGGGAGAGAGGAGGCACTGTTACCCACCCTTCAGGTGGCCCCGGGCTGGGCCCACCACACCAGGGCCCAGGCTGCACCCTTACAGGGACCCAGGTTGCTTGCATGTGGAAGGGAGCCTGCTTGATTACCAGACCCCCTCAAACACATCCCAGCATGCATGGCTCAGGGAGGGCAGCAGGACTGTTCCTCCCAGGGGCCCCCAGGGCTGCAGGCAGCAACTGGGACCAGAGGCCAGGCCATCCGGGTACCTGGGGGCTAGAGGGGGATCTCCTCTCCCAGGCTGGCCTCACAGAGGAGCCTGGACGTCCGCTTGCCAGTGCGGGCCGTGAAGGGCACCGTCTTGAGCACTGAGGGTCAGGAGGGAGGAGAGGAGAGAGAGAGAGAAAAGAAAGAAAGACAGAAAAAGTAGCAAAGAGGCAGTGAGGGCAGCCAGACCCCCAGGGCGGGGGTGGGGACGGTGTGGGTGGAAGACAGCACAGGACAGGCTGAGCACAGGATCGGCCCTCACCTGTGATAATATCTTCAATGGCCCCATCGCGGTTACTCTCATACATGAGTGGCTCCTTCTGCTGCTTCCGCTTCAGCTCAGAGATGAGGTCCATCTGTTGCCGCCGGACCTTGGGTGGGGACTGGAGGGAGGGAAAGGGCGCTCCAGCTCTGGGCTCCCCTCCCCCCACAGCAAGCCCCCGCTGCTGGCTTGAGCAGAAGGAACCCATTCCCAACCCAGGCTACTGGGGCACCGCCCTCACCTTGGGCAGGTCTGTTTACAAACGGGAGTGGAGGGCCAGGTCTTTGGCATGAGGACACCATGCACCCCTGCACCCCAGAGCCACACTCAGAGGCAGCTGCCTACCTTGGGTGTTGGGGGCTCCCCTCTGCCCGGCGTGTCAGCGCCTGCCTCCTGGGCAGCTGCTTCTTTCTTCCACTGTTCCACCTCCTGCTCAGCTTTCTGAGGGGCCAAAGTGGGTCTCCATGAGCAGAGGCCTCCCTCACCTATCCCGCTCCCCAGACAGAAGCAGCTCCCACCCCTCCCACTGCCCACATTGAGAGGCTGCGGTGCCCTGCCATGGTCCCAGCCTGCCCACCAGAAACACATACCTTGTAGGCCTTGACGAAGCGGCTAAAGAGGGAAAAGAACATGGAGGGGGACGTGGTCTTGGGGTTCTCTCCGAAGTACTCCACCACAGACTCATAGGCCTCCTGTGGGCACAGCCTGTCAGCCCCCTCAGCAAGGGCCCCTTCCCAGCCGGACCCCCTCTGCATGCTCCATGCAGAGACCAGCCACTTCATCTCTGCTCCTCCGGGCAGGTGACCCCTCACTCCTACTCCGTCCCCCAAAGTGTCCCCTCCAGGTCTTGGCTACTCAACCCCACCTAGGTTGCCCTTCATAGCCCCCCTCCAGGGCAGGGCCGTCCCCAGCCCACCTGAGCGGTCTTGCTGTCAGCCAGCAGCTTATCCATGATGGGTGAGTTGGCCTTCAGGAACTCTTTGAGCACCACGCAGTCGTCCTGACGCACAAACTCCCGCTGAGTCAACTCCAGCCCTCGCTGCAGGGAGCGCACGTCCCCTAGGACACTGTCCAGGGACACTAAGTGGAGGGTGGGGCAGTAGAGAGGCAGGAATGAGAGAGGCAGCATTCCTGTCCCATTACCTGCTGTGGTCCCCTTGCTTTCTCACCCGTATCAGTCCCCCAGGGCTGAGCTCCTCCCCCCACCCAAAGATGGGTGCTGCCCCTACCTGCGCCTGCCTTGTCCAGGAAGTGCAGGTCGCTGTGGAAGCCTGTGAGTTGTGGATACTTCTCAGCAATGACCTTCACCAGGTAGTGCAGCAACGTCTGCTTGCGGTCAGTCGACTTCATTTCCAGCAGCTGCACGAGGACCTGTTGTAAGCCACAGGCCACCAGCCCTCTCCCAACCCCCAGGCCAGGGGACCCCTTCTCTCGCCCCTCACCGCATCCAGGCTCTGGAGCCGGAAGCCATAGGCTGCTCCACGCTTGCTGCTGTTCATGTAGTTGCCAAAGGCCAGGACGATCTGAAAGAGGCAAGGGCAGAGCTCAGCAGGGTGCTGGGCTGAAGTATGAATTGCACAGAAAAGGTGGCAAAGAGTGAGCCCCCACTCAGCCCCCACTGCACTCCTGCAAGGACCCTGCAGGTCCATGATATATGCACATGTATGTGTACATGTTTGACATGTGCACGGCTAACACCATGGCACCTCCAATTTTGTCCTATGCTATTCCTACCCAAAGCTGTGCTACCAACATCTCCTCCCAGGCTGTGGGGTCGCCGCTTTCCAACAGCCATTTCTACTGGTTCCCTGAGACTCCACTGAGCAGGCGTGGGCATTCTGCTAATCACACCGGAGCCCCCAGGGGACTGAGCCCTCAGGCAGCACCTAAGGTGCACTGTTGTAGACACAGCTACCAACCCCACGCTGAGCCTACGTGAGAAGTGGGAGCGTTATTATTTGTCACATTCTAGGTGTGCAAGGCAGGGCCCGGGTCTCCCTCTCACAAGACTGGGAACAGGCAAGGAGTCAAGGGTGGACCCTACCTCCCAGACCTTTGCCCTACCTCCAGGATCTGGCGGAGTTTGTCAGAGGACTTGATGGACATTGAGGCAGCAATGACGGCATTCAGTTGCTGGGGGTGGGACAGGGGAGGCCAGTTACGCTGGGGAGAAGTGGGGCAAGCCCACAGAAGGCTCAAGCAATCCCAAATGCCTTCCTGGAGCCCAGGCTGCGAGGAGCCACCTCCCCATCCCCAACCCAGGCCGCACCCACGCTGCCCTGCCTGCCCCGCCCACACCGGCATGAGCAGCTGGACAGTATCTGGGAAGTTGCCCAGGAAGGTGAGCGTGGTCATGCGCTCTGGCAGGCGCGGGATGCGGCTGAAGCGCAGCAGGAAGCGGTCCTCTTCCGACAGCTCCTCCATCGGCCGCTGCTCCCGCTCAAAGCGGGCGATGAGGCTGCGCTCATACTCCGTGGGCAGGAAGCGGGTCAGCAGCTCCAGGAAATCCAGGCCAAGGGCCTGGAGGTCGTACCTGGAGGCAGAGGGGTAAGGTGCCACTCCATACCCATCAGTTCTCGAGAGCAGGACTATCCCCTCCCGTTCTTTGACTGAATAAATGGACCTCAGTATTAGCTATTTGCCAACAGCTCCAGGGAACAAGATAGGAGTCAAGGAAGGTTGGCAGCTGGGAAGCCTGGGGTTCCCGTCACACATCCGTAGCACATGCCTAGCTGTGAATGTCTGATTGCCCACAGCTGGGTAAGGAGACAGGGAAGGAACAGGAACATCGGTCTCAGCATGGACTCACAGTGTGGCCTGTTTCTCAGTCTGAAAATGAAAACAAGGTTCCTCACCCTAATCCCTGACCAGGGTTGAAACGAAGCTTGGTGGGCTGTCCCATAGTTGTGGCTCTTTTATGAGGACCTACCTAATGACCCTGGCCAAGTAGAGGGCAGAGGTACTCACGTCTCGATGGCCTGGCAGATGCGGTCGGCCCCCAGGTTGCCCTTGCGCAGGGTGATGGCCAGGTTCTTGGCCCGATTGGCCTCAATGAGTGTGGCCTTGCTGGGGGCCTTCTGGGATGCCTTACTCTTGAGAGCACTGAGGTCCAGGCTGGGACCTTGGGACTTAGTCTTGAACTGCTCCTCAAAGTCACTCATGTCCAGCTCCTGAGGATGCAGGGAGGGAGGCGGGGGTTGGGTTGGGCCAGGGTCTGGTACATTCCTGGCTGAGCACTGTGCTGGGTGCTATAGCCACCTACCTATCCAGCTCTGACCAGGCCCCTGGCAGAGAAACAAACCAGTAACCCAGCTCGACCACAGGCCCTGATGGGGGGCACAGGGGGAGCACAGGGAGCACTGAGGAGGAGGAGCACCCAACCCAGGGGACCCAAGCCATTCCAGGGGAAGGAAGAGCTGAAAGGTAAACAGGGGAAAGGGCAGGACATTCCAGGTAGAGGGAACAGCATGAACAATGCCCTAGCGGCCAGAGAACAAACCCCTTTCGGAAAACTGAAAGTGGAATTAGAAAGGCTGAAGGCGTTGGTGGGAAGGTGGTGGGAGAGAGGCCTGAAAGGAGACAGAGGCCAGACTTGGGGGAGGGATGTGTCCAGCTGCAGGGATGGAAGGGAAAGCCGTCAGGGGAGTCAGGATACACTGCCTACTAGACACACTAACCCAGATTGGCAGACTGGCCATCCCTGGGCCTCCATGTCCTCATCTGTAAAATGGGGTGGAGGGGACCAGATAAAACCACCCCTGGTGCCCAGCATGATCCAGGCAAGCGCCCTCCTCTGGTGCCCACGCTGGCAGCAAGCGGGGCCACACTCACCTTTAGCACCTTCTCATCATTGAGCTCGGTGAAGACCGTGCCTGTGATCTGGTTGGGTTTCAGGGCCACCCAGTTTAAGAGCGGCATCCTGAACTTGGTCTGGATGGGTTTCTTGGCCTTCACTCCTAGGACAAGGAGGGCGTGGTGAGTCCTGGGGTGATAGGGGCTGGAGTGGCGAGAGAGAACCAGGGCCCAGAGAGGCCTGACAGCGCAGGAAGGAGGCACTAGTAAACCCAGGGTCTCAGGAGGACACTGAGGTGGGGACTCCACCCTCCATCACACTGAGGTGGGGACCCCACCCTCCATCTCCCCCCAGCCCTGGGGGGGCCACTCACCTGGGCCCACCTCTGGGCTGGGCCCTCCAAGGGCATCAGAGGGACCTCCCGGAGGCGGTGGGGGTGGCGAAGGCACCGACCCAGCGGTGCCAGGAGGCGGAGGTGGCGGCGGAGGTGGGGGCGGCAGGCCTCCCGGCAGCGGGGGAGGGGGCGGGGGCTCCGGGCTGCCTGGGAGGGGCGGGGCCAGTGGGGGCGCCGCGGGCGGGGCTTCCTGCTCCGAGGAGAGGCCCGGCAGTGGGGGCGGGGGCGGGGGCGCTGCTGCTCCGGGAACCGGGTGTGCGGCAGGTGGGAGATCTGAACCCAGGGAAAATCAGAACGGGGAGGGAGAGAGAGAGGTGTCAACTTCTGGGCTTGGGTGACCTCACCACCGCCTCCCTTACCCTGGCGCTCTGGGCCCATTTCCTACCCGCCCACCTGAGCCTCGCCCACAACCCACACGTACCTCTCCCAACTCTCCCTGCGGGTGATGTCCTTAGGCTCTGCCTCCCCCACCTTCCCCCACCCAGCATGAAGCTCCTGCGCGCGCACCTGGGCTGGGGGACCTGGTGGGCACTCCCAAAGTAGGAGCGTCACTGCCGATTGGAGTTGCCACAGCGACGGGAAGAATCTCGATGGAGACCGCATCCCCGGGCCCCCGCAGGATACGGATTAACCCCTTCTCCTCCAGCTCCTCCACCTTCAGCTCGAGGGCCGAGGGCCGTGCCGGGGCTGCGGCAGGCACTTTCTCAGTCTCGGGGCCACGCCTGGAGACGCCCATGGGGGTCGACTCGCTGCAGCGCTCCTGCGAGCATCGAGGGCGGGGTCAGTCCGTACCAGCAGGTCCGACCTAGAGCCCCTTCTTCTTGTCGGGGGGGAGGGCGGTATCAAGCCTAGAAGCCCCCACTGGTCTGTTCTCGGGAGCCCAGCCCAGCCCTGGACCAACCCACGCCCCCAGCCTCACCCGCAGGGCCTCCAGCTCCTTTCGGGTCTGGCTTAGCTGCTTTTCCAGCTCCGCGATCTTGGCCATGGATTCGTTCTCCGCGTCGCGAAGCCGCTCTGTCAGCTGTGGCACCAGCACATGGTGAGTTCCCACCCCACTGCCGGGCACTGGCACCACCGACGAGGGGGCGGCATGCCTGCCTGGAAAGCTGGGGGAGGCTTCCTGCCGTGCTTAGCCCACGGTGCCGGGTGGGCCCAGTCTGGCGCTTGAACCCAGTGGGTGAGGCCCTGAGGCCCCAGAAGTTCTTTCAGGAGGAGAATCTAAGGCACCACTGATAAGTGAGGCAGGTGAAGAGGAAGCTGAGATGGGAGGGGCCTCAGGTTCTTCGTTCCACCCCAGTCAGGGCCTGGGGTCCAAGCACTGAGCAAGGAGGGGGCCTTCCTTCCCCAGAGGTCCAGCACTGTGTGGGAGCACAGTGCCCACCGCTGAGGAAGACTCTCAGCATTCGGGATTCGGATGCGGGTCAAACGCAGGCACCCCCAGTTCAGTTGGAGGCCAGTGCCTGGGGCCCTGTGGGCCCTGTGGGCCTACTGTGGGGCCCTGTGGGCCTACTGTGGAAGCCCTGTGGGCCTACTGTGGGGCCCTGTGGGACCTGTGGCCCTACTGTGGGGCCTGTGGGCCTACTGTGGGGGCCCAGGAGCAGCTCTCACCAGGGTCACCTGCTCCTGCAGCTCCTCCATGTGCTCCAGCACAGCGTTCTTGGTCTCAGTGTCCTCCAGCAGTGTGCCCACGTCAAAAACATTGTCCAGGTACGCCTGGATCTGAACCTGCAGCTTGTCACTCTCTGTGAGCCGAAGCCTCTGTCCCCAGATGGAAGGACAAGTGAGGCCTGTGTGCGGGATTGTTCCAATACCTCCCTCCCCATCACCACCAGAGCCCAGAGGAAGGGGCCTGAACCCTAGCCTGCTTCTTTCTTATTGAGCTGTAATTCACATATCATAATTCACTATCGTAAACTATATAAGTCAGTAGTTTGTAGTTATCGTTTCAAGACTGTACAACCATGACTACTATTATAATAATCCCAGAGCATTTTCATTATCCCAAAAAGAAACTGTCCCCATTAGCAGTCACTTCCCAGCCCCTGGCAACCACCAATCAACCCACTTTCTGTCTCTGTGGACTTACCTATTCTGGACATGTTATGTGAAGGAATCATATACTCTTTAGTGTTTTGTGTCTGGCTTCTTTCGCTTATCACAATGTTTTCAAGGCTCATCTATGTTGTAGCATGTATTCATATTTCATTCCTTTTTTATGGCTGAATAATATTCCATGGCATGGCTAGATCACTCTAGCCTACTTTTCAGCTTCTGTTCATCTTGGATTTCATAAATCCAATCCCAAAGGCCCTACTCTTCCAGGAAGCTTCCCAAAAGGGAATGGCTGTCACCAAGGCCCAAGTGACACCTCCTAAGCTCTCTTCCAGCTGCCACCCTTGTGCCTCCATAGGGTCCTCTCAACTTAATTCTAAGCCGGGTCATATCACTCTTCTGCTCAAAGGCTCCAGGAATCAGAGGAGAAAGATGTAGCTTCTCTGCTCAAGCTGGGCCAGGAAGTACCAAGCCCCTCTGTCAAGGAACTTCCCCATGACCTGGACCCATCCAGCATGAGCCAGCTCTCACTTTGGCCTCGTATCTCTGCACTCCCCAGTATGTGCTCCCAGAGTCAGACTCAAGGCCACCTAGAGCCTGTTCCAGTACCTGCAACTCCAGCTCCATGGACTGGGTGCTTATTATGTGGCAGACACTATCCTATTTAGAATCATTATTACTCTATGATTCTCCCATTTTACAGATGAGAAAACAGAGACTCAGAGAGAAAAGACTTATCTACATGGGCTAGGAAGTCACCGAGTCAGAATCTGAACCCAGGTCTGCCTGATCCCGACACCTATGCAGCTAATCACTGAGCCATACTCTGCAGCAGGCAAATGGTTAAGTCTAGGGGTCGAGGGTGGAGTGCAGGGCTCACCTCCAAGTATAGGTCCAGGCCCAGGTGGGTAAACTCATATTGCAGGAAGACACGGAAGTTCATATTCTCCACTGAGTGCACCACAATGTTGATGAATTGCATGCAGGCCACCTGTGTAGCAGGGGACACAAGCAGGTCTCTGATCCTCTTGGGAGGTTCTCTGTGCCTTCTGTCCCCCATTTACTTCCAGGTCTGCCTCCCTCTATACTTTGCTCTTCCACTTACCCAGCTTTGTCCCTACCCACATTTCTCCCCCACATCTCCTCCCTCCAGGCTCCCTTTTTCTGATATCTATCCCTCACCCAACAACCACACAGTCCTCATACTTTGCAGGGACAGATACCCAGGCCCCTGGCTGCACCTGGCACCTGAGAGTGGCCCAGCCCAGACTGGGCTCCTGAGCTCACCATGAAGTCGATGTTGCTGTCCTCATTCCGGAAATATTCCATCAACTTTTCAAAGCGGTGCTGTTCCCCACACACCTGGGTAGGGAGAATAGCTGTCACCAAGGCCCGAGTGACACACCTCTTAAGCCATCTTCCAGCTGCCACCCTTGTGTCTCTCTAGGTTCCTTTCATGTTAAACCTAAGTCAGGCCATGTCACTCTTCTCCTCAAAACCTCCACTCCCTCTGGATCTCTCACAGCCCTCTTCCTCTCTGACTCTACTCTGGCCACATTGGCACCTTTCCACCTCAGGGCCTTTGCACTTGCTGATCCATCTGTCTGGTGTGCTCTTACTTGAGACAGCCACCACGCCAAGTCCCTCGTTACCTGCACAGCTTTGTTCAAATCTTAACTTCTCATCGAGATTTCCCTAAGCACCCTACAACCAGCCCCCCCACACACACACAGCACCCTGACTTTCCCTGTGACATTTATCATTTTCTAACACACTATGTAATTTGCTTACTTATTATGTTCTTTATCTGTGTTACTTCTTTTGCTTGCTGATGTATCCCACATGCCCAATCTGTGCGTGACACATAGTAGGTGCTCAATAAATTATCCATTAAAGGAATGAATGACTGTATACTGCCTTCTGCATCATATTCTCAAGCATTTACTTCCCATGAGCTGGTTAACCAGAGTCAGCAACTCTGAGATGTATGGATCAAATCCAGTCTGGCAAGGCTGAGGGTCAGAGGTTCACATGTCCACAGTTGTCCCTATTGCCCCAGGCAATACCCCTATATGACACTGTACACTCCCTCCAGAGCTTCCCCATTGCAAATTGTCCCCACCCTGTTTCTCAAATCCCCACACAATGTTCCCAGCTGCCCTGAGCAGAAGCTACAACTGCCAGCACCCGGGCTCTCGGCAACACTGAGGGCAAGTACGTCTCTCGGGGTGGGGGGGGGCCTCGAGTACCTCCTTGAAGTTGTCAAAGGCCCCGAGGATGATGTCATGTCCTCCCCGCACCAGGCACACAGCTGCCAGCAGCTCTAGCACCAGAGCCTTGGTCCTGGGGAGAGAGGGGCCGTTGTCCCTTGAGAACAGGCAGGGCCCACAGCAAGGGTGGGTGAGCACGGGCCCGGCTTGTGGAGGACAGGAAAGCTGATGGTGGGGCAGAATGAGCCTGAGAAGTAGTCCTGAGAACCAGGGGACAGAGTAGCCAAGGGCTTAAGTAGCAGGAGCAGCTAGACACAGAAAACGGAGAGGGGCCTGGACCTCACCTGGGGTTCCTGTTGTTGAGGCTCAGCGCAATCTCATTGACACAGGCTGGGTGGTTCATGACGAGGCTGAAGCCGGACTGGGGAGAGAGGAGAGGTCAACTTCAGGCAGGTCCCCCAGGACTGCCAGTGCCCGGCTGCCCAGCACCTGCAGCAGGAGTGCCATTCTGGTCTCTAACTGCCCTCAGGCTTAGGAAGTTCTTAATTATTCACCCACAACCTCTCCTGCAGCAGCCACAGCCTGGTCCTTCATTTCAAATACCTTTGTTCAAAAGTCAGGGTCAGAACTCAGTAAAGCCTCAATGGCCAGCTGAGTGCAGGAGAATGGACTTCCCCAATCATTCCTCCAAACAAAATGCCCCAGAGCAGCTCTCCAGCTGGGACTGGTGTCCAGCCTTTCTCGGTGGGTGTGCCTAAGTACTCACTTGAGACATACTCAGGCTCCCAGTCACATCCCGGGTACTCTCGGAACCTCACCAGGAAGGGTCAGAAATCCCCTCAAGACTGTCAGCCTCAAGACCCTGAGCCAACAGCCCAGATCCAAGGGGTTCTCCAGTGGGGGACAGGGGGTCCCAGACCCTCGGCAGCTTAGGCAAACCCTAGTAAGGACCAGCCCAGCTAACCCACCTGGTAGTTCATGATGGCACGCAAGCACATAATGCAGACATGGACGTCGTCCTTCTGACTGACGATGCGGGAATTCCGCAGGGTCTTCCTGCTGTGGCCCAGGAGACAGCTGGGGTCAGAGTCCCAAACCCTGCTTCCCGCTCCCTCCACCAGTCAGATGGCCTCTGGGATAAGAGCGGGGCACATCTACCCAACGGAAGAGGCTGGCTGAGGGCAGGAAGCCCTTTTCAGTCCCTCGGCCTGGGGCCTGGCATGCTGGGAGGACATGAGGAGCGGGTCAGAAAGTTCCTGAACAACTTGGCATTAAAGAGAGGTTACTGGGATGGAGAGCCTATAGACAGCCAAAGCTTGGAGGCCGCTATGGAAATGCTCTCCACAAGGTGGCGCTCACGGCCACATGGGCTGATCTTCCCATCTGGAGAGGCAGACTGAATTCTCATAGCCTGGCTTCAAATCGCAGCTCACCACTTCTTAGGCAAGTTACTAAATTTCCCTGTGCCTCTGTTTCCTCATTTCTAAAGCAGGAATGGTAAAAACAGTACCTCCCTGACAGGGTTGCTGGGACTACAAAATGAGCTCAGAATAGTGACTGGCAAATAGTAAGTGCTGCATGAGTGTGCTTGGCAATTCTTTGCTAAAAATCATGTGATTTTTTTCATTGTTGCAGAACCGCCAATTGTGACTTCTAGATCGGGTCCTCTTGCCAATTCTGTCACATTTCCAACAACACTGTGAGGCCCCACCTCCTCCCTCTGCCTGCCACATCTCCTCTCATCATTGCTCAACAATGCCTCTGAGTCTTTGCTGATGCTGTTCCTTCTGCCTAGAATGCCCTTCCCTGTCCCCATCACTGCTTGTAAAGCCTATATCCACCACAAGACATAGTTCTGGTGCCCTCTCTTCTTTCCTCATGCCCCAGGCAGTGGCTGCCTCCTTTCTCAGAGCTCCCAGTCACACCTCCATGACAGCCTGTCACACACTGTCCACTACTAGACCAACGGCTCTCAAAGGCATGGTCATCTGTCTCCTGAGCACCTGCCACCATGCCTGAGACATAGTAAATGCTTTGTTCAATGTGTGAATGAATGAACAGAGAAACATATTGTGAGAGTTTGGGGCTTAATATGAAGTTAGGCCCCAGACCCAAAACAGAAAGGAAGCCGGGCATCACATGAGGCTCCAGGGTCATCTCCTTCCCTCTCCCCACCTGTCAGCAGGGTGCCCTAAGTTACGGTGGGGTGATCTATCCGCAGCAGCTGAACCCAGGGGCATCAGCTGAATGCCTCACCCAACCCCATCACCACCCAGGAGACACCCAGGCATGCACCTGCCCCTAGGCAGCTACATACCGGGGAGAAGGGGGACACCTGGAGGCCGCATGGAAGAAAACAGGGTGTTAGATGGGTTAAGAGGAGTCCCACTGGCCCAGGCACCCCTCTTTATTCCAGACCCACCCAGACTCCAGCCTCTAGGTGCCCACCCCTGAAGGCTTATCAATACCCCCTGTCCCAAGCTCCATATGAGGCCTTTATTCGGATCCCCAATGACAGGCTTCTCCTCCCACCATCCCCACAGGACTAGGTGGGCCTGGTAGCAGTCTAGGGGGGAGTTCTCCATTCTCCCATCACCCTGCGTGGGGTCCACATACTTGATGGTCAGGTGGCGACTCTTGGGCTGTGATGGCAAAGGTGAGGGCGAGCCCTTGCTGAGGTCTTCCAGCGACTGCCCCAGGGGCTTGCTCTTCTCTGAGCCGGGGGCCCCATTGTCTGTGCTCTCCATGTCATACCTGGGAGGTCAGAGCAGGGTTGGGGGCCAACACTGCAGGAGCATGTAAGAGAGGAGTGGAGGACATGGAGGGGAGGGAGAGCTCTACAGGAGAGACTGGGGGCGGGAGGAGGAGGAGGCTGTGGTCTTGGCACTGTGCTGGGCATAGCAGGGGGAGATGGAATGGTAGAACCGAAGGGTAAGCCATCCAGGCCCCAGCTGGCCACCCCAAGGTACACCCCTCCCTGCCCATGGCAGGCCTTTAGGAAGAGGTGTTGCTTGGGGCCATGGGTGGGCTTGGGCTTCCCTGCTTAGAAATGGAGGGCCGGGGCAGCGAGGGAAGCCGGGGGCCGGGGCCGGGGCAGCGGGGGAAGCCGGGGGCCGGGGCTGGGGCAGCGAAGGAAGCCGGGGGCCGGGGCCGGGGCAGTGGGGGAAGCTGGGGGCCGGGGCCGGGGCTGGGGCCGGGGCCAGGGCCGGGGCAGCGGGGGAAGCCGAGGGCCGGGGCCAGGGCAGCGGGGGAGCCAAGGGCCAGGGCTGGGGCAGCGGGGGAAGCCAGGGGCTGGAGCTGGACCTACGTGACAGAGCACTGGGCGAAGGCCAGGTACTCAAGGAGCACATCCAGGCCGCGGTTGTCCTCGTTGAGGAACTCCTGCACCCACCTGCGGGGCACAATGCTCGCTGCTGAGTTCCAGCCAGGAAGGTCCTGCCCGGAGTGGGCACACAGACCAGGCAAGGCCAGGGCTCTGGGGTGCCCTCCCCCCAGGAAGCAGCCCCAGCCTCAGAAGACCCAGTGCTGCTCAGGGATTAGGGGGCTCAGGCAGGACCCACAGCCCACCCAGGCCTCAAGGCGTGGGCAGAGCATGGGTAGGAGAGGAGGCAGGGAGGCTGTCCTGCACACCCAGCCCATAGGGGGCTCACAGGCACAGCCTGTGTCCGGAGGGGGTGGGCAGGGCAGTCGCAAGGGGAAGCCCCAGGGCTGCCTGAGGCAGAGCTGGCCCAGCCCCCCAGAGGGAAATCTGAGGCCTCACTCACCCAATGTGGTTTGTCCTCAGGGAGATCTCCAGTTCCCGTAGCACCTGAGTAGACTCCTGAACTCGCCTCTTAAACTGGAGGCCAAGAACAGGGGAGTCTGGTGGGTGGAGCCCAGCCTCCCACAGGCCCACCATGCCCTGAGGCAGCAGCCAGCACCCCACACACACAACTGGCCTTTCATGCTCAGCCTCCCTCACCTCCTCCACACACCTGCCCAACAGCATAAGCATTCTCAGGCTACACATACCCCCCATGCACAGACAGGACGGGTGTACACAGATACCTCCCTACAAAGCTATACAGCACGTGCATGCACACAGGGTACACACACACTCAAACATGAACACCCCAGGCACACACACCCACACGTGCACATCCAGACACAAGCACTCAGGGTACGCAGATATAAGGTGCACACATATCCACACGAGGACACATGGGGTACACACATCCTTATGTGGACACAAAAGTACACCCATACAAGTGTACACACAAGCGTGCCTGTGTAAGCACACACACAGGATATGCAGAGGAGCACTCTCAGTCCCCTGTGAACACACACACACATACAAGCCCACAGGAAAGTTTATACCCCCAGTTACTCCAGGAAAGGGAGAGAAAGTGGGAGATGTGTACCCCCAAGTTGGACATCCAATCCGCTGCTACCTTTCTGCTGACCCCACCAGTTTCCAGGTAGCTCTTCAGCTTCTGGATATAAGCTGCTGGGGGGTTCTTGACTTGAAACCGCTCCTGGGGAGATGGAACGGGGTATACAGGGGCCCAGCCAGGGCACAGGACCAGCCCGAGTGCCAGGCTGCTTGAGACCCCTGTGAAATACTAACGACCTAACCAAACAATGCGCCAGGCCACTTTGAAAGACCCCAGCCCTGGGCCTAGCCTTCCCTTCCCACTGTGGTGCCAAGCACAGCCTTGGGGTAGAGTATGAAGGGGTTGGTCCTGCCCCACAACCCACCCTGGGGATGGGAGGGACTCAGACCTGCAAGTAGGTGGCGCCTTCCCAGCCCCCGCCCTCCTTGGCCCACTCAGCCGGCAGCTGGGAGTACTGGGAGGAGGGGCCTCATGATGGCCCAGGTCCTCTGCAGGCTGAGGCTGAGGGCCCTTCCCCAGGACTCCACCCCAGCTGTCCACTCACCTGGGATGATAAGTACCTGTGTGTGTGCTCATCTCCTGCACTCCTAAGTCCCCTGCCCCACCCAGGGCTCCCAAAGAGGCGGAGTCCACATCATAGGCCCCCTACCCAGAGGAGCTCCCATCCTTTCCCACCCAGGCCCCTCAGATCCTCCCAGCCCTCAACCTCCCACCTCTCCCAGGCCTTTAAGCCCCAACCTGAGATGTCAGGCCAAGTGGCAAGGACCCCTACCACAGCTCAAAGCCTCAGAAGGCAGCTCCCCACCCTCCTCTCTCCATGGCCCAGCCCACCTCCCCCCACCCCCTCAGATTCCTGCCCTGCCAGTTCCTCCCATCCCAATCCATTAGCAACAACCAGAGGCCCAGCCCTGGCTCCCAGGGGAGACTCCTGCTCCCCATTCCCCACCCCCAGCCTCCACTGCCACCGGCCCATCCCCCTCCCTCACCGAATCCCGGGCAGCCAAGCCCCGCCCCGCTCCAGCAGTGGGAGGGGGTCCTCCGGCTACCATGGACAGCAGCCCTAGAAGCCGGAGGGCCCAGGGCAACAAATGAGCCAGGAAGGTGGCAAGCCCAGGCACCTGGCTAAGCACCGGGAGACAGGGTTCTAGTTCCTGCCCTGCCACTGGGGAACTGGTTGACTTAGGGGAGCTGCTTAGGGGATGGCAGCTCCTCCGGACCCAACATAAAAGAAGAACAGGGATCCTGCCCCTTCCTCCCCACCTCCCCTGGGGGCCAAAGAAAGATGTCCAGCCCTGGGCATGCCCCTCTCCTCCCCAGCCCAGAGCTGGAGGGTCAGCAGAGGCTGTGCCAGGAAGCTCAGCAGGGGGACCGCGCCGGCCAGTGCCTGCCCTGGGCCCCGCCATGTCTTCAGAAGGCAGACCCAGCCCTGCTGCTGACTCATAAGGTCCCCCGGGAAGGCCCGTGTCCAAGACAGGGATTCTGGAGTCTTGCAGACACCCCTGGTTCTCCCCAGATGCGACACGGGCCTCCGGGCAGGGTCTGGGCTCTATGGGGGCACGCCCTGTCCTGCCAGCCGCAACCTGGCCGGAGCTGGGCACCGCGAGGATGGGCAGGGCCTGCTCCCCACCTGGTCACAGATGAGCTCCCACTTCTTCTCGTTGTCGTACTGACTCAGCAGCTGGACCTTGTCCGGGGGCAAGTTCATGCAGTTCTGGGGAGGAAGAGGACAAGGTAAAAACCCTTAGCATGGGGCCCAATGTGGGGGGCGGGGAACATGGGCATTTTCAGGGAACCCACTAGGGACCAGCTCCCTAACAGGTCTGTCATACACGTGAGTCCCCATCACCCTCACCCCGGGAGATAAGTAGCGTTAGCAAATGAGAAAACCAAGGCCCAGAGGCCGCTACCCTGGGCCCAACAGCTAGAGAGTGACACCGGAATCTTGATCCAAGTCTGCCTGACTCCAGGGCCTGCGTTCTGTCCCCCAACACTACCCCCCAGGCACAGCTGGCATGGAGGCAGAGTGTGGGTTCTCATCCTAACTTCCTGGGGCCTCAGGCACCTCTGGGCTCATTTCCCATATGCGATAAGCAGGGATCATTGCTCCCATTTGGGTGGGAAGCTGACAGGGGCGCCCTCTGCAGCCAGGCCGTGGGACCAGGTGTGCTCCGTTCCCACATGCCGCCGGACACCACGTTGTGTGCAGCCCATGAACACCAGAAAACCTCCTGTAGGGATGGCAGACAGCAGCCTTCGGCCCCCACCTCTCCAGCCACCTGCCACCTCATCACTTCTGGGAGGAGGAAGGTGGGGAAGCGGAGGGAGTGCATGTCAGAAGGGCAGGGAGTTCCAAGCAAGTGCACTGTGTCTGAGGGAGCCAGGGGGGGTTTCCAGGGGAAGGTCACCCAACCACAGGACCTGGGGACCGCAGCCAGCCTTCAGGGTCTACCGAGCTGATGGCTCAGGCTGGGCCTCTCCTCAGGGGCTAAGACATGCCAGCGGGGCTCTGCCTGGCTCCTCCCGCTGCCACAGATGGCATGCATGGTACCCCTGTCACACTTCTCCCTCACAGGGCAGGCACAGCGCCCCCCCTGTGGCTGTGGAATTGCCAGGTGTTGCCAGCACTAGGGGCTCCCTGCACCCCCGGGACCTGGCATGTTGCCCTAATCGGCCCAGAAGACAATGCCAGCTCACCTCAATTCAGGGAGCCCCGATTTATTGAGGGTGTACAGAGAACAGTGCTTGCCCTCAAGGAGCTCCAAGTCCCCACAGGTGTCACCCGCTCTGGTGGCTCATCCTTAGTCACGTGACCCTGAGAGGAGGCCACACCCACCAAGGCTCCTCAGCCAGCTTCCTCTCTGGGGTGCTGGGCCTAGATTTGGTGCTCTGGCCAGACCTCATCCCCCAAATCACTGCTTTTGGTCAACCCCTGACAACAGGAAGTTGGGTGTTCTCGGCCTCCATTGCCCAAGCTTTCCGGCTGGGGCCCCACTTGAGAGGCGCAAATGCCCATCCACCAGCTCACCCACCCCCCAGGACAGCCGGGCATGGGGGTACGTCATTCCTCTACCCCGTTGTGAAA
The DNA here is from genome assembly GCA_004027555.1 of Craseonycteris thonglongyai. Lineage (NCBI taxonomy): Eukaryota > Metazoa > Chordata > Mammalia > Chiroptera > Craseonycteridae > Craseonycteris > Craseonycteris thonglongyai. The sequence continues at coordinate 76,801 of PVKE010001975.1, forward strand.
GTGAGCCCCAACTGAGGAAGCTGCCGCTGCTCGTTCACCACCCTCCGCCAACCTGCCAAAAGCCAGAACTGCTCCTGCCATCTTGGGAGCGGCTGCCCAAGAAGGACCCTTGGGGAGGGTCCTACCTGCCAGAGAGGCCTCCCTGATGCCATTCTCTCTCCTCCCCTCCCGTCCCCTCCCTTCCCCTCTCTTCCCCTCCTGATCATCTTCATCCAACAAAGACCCGTGGGGCAGGGGTGAAGGGCAAGGCTGAGAAAGGAGGGCTCAGAGGAGTGAGGGGGTGGCTGAGCCCCAGAATCTGAGCCTTACAGGGGACAGCCGCTTCCTGACATGGGTATTTCTGGGCCCTCACTCACCCTTGGGACCTGTCTAGTACCTGGAATGGCCCCAGTGGCACTTCTAGAGGCAACAACTGATCATAATAATGACCCCAATTATGGAAGCCAGCTTTGGGCACAGCTCTGAGCCCCGCATGCAGCCAACCACCTTCCACCCTCACCATCACTGGCACCATCATTATTGCCATCTCACAGGTGCATGCATAGATTAGTGTGACCTGCCCAAGGTTACAAAGCCAGTAAGAGGGGAGCTGGGCGGGCTTTGAGCCCAGAGTCAACCGAACCAGCGCCCTGGTTCACTCCCCCATGACAGCCTCACGGTTAGTGGGGAGGGGCTGGCACATCTGGCCCAGTGGTCGAGGACAGGGCACCCCTCTGTCCCTTCCCCACCTGGGCCTCCTCAGGCCCCTGGGCCCACATGCCAGCCTGCCAGACAGGCTAAATTTAGGCTTGGAAATCAGAAATAGCTCTGACAGTGCTGAGCGCTAATTAGCAGCTGTTCCTAGGCTGTGCCCACCAAGGAGACAGGCACCCTAGGGAGCGGGAGAACAGCCAGTGGATGCCTCTCGCTCAGGGTAGGGTGAAGCATTCTGAAAAACAGGAACAGACCCCAGACCCAGGTCCCCAACAAGGAGGCAGCACCGTGCGGTTAAGCACTGGGAGACAAGTACAAGGTTGGTTGACAGAACGCAACCGGTACAGGAAGGACAGGGAAGTTCAGGAAGCAAGTTGGGGGAAAACTTGCCTTCTGTGGGGTGAGGGTGTCTGGAGACAGCTGTGACCTGGAGGGACCCGAGCTAGATTCAGGAGATTCAGCTCCAGACCCACTAGCTCGATTGCTTCTTTGCTCCTTGAGCCTCAGCTTCCTCCTCCATAAAATGGGCACATTTCCCTCCTGCCCCCTAAGAAGCTGTGTTCTGATGTGCTAATACTCTTTAGTGATGAAGAGGTATTTCACAGGTTGGGGGTGGGGGAGTCCGTGGACGACCTGGAAGTGAGGGATCGTGTGGTGAGCACGAGTGAGTGAAAACATCCAGATAAATCAGACCTGTCTCCAAGGCTTGGCCAAAATAAATTGATCCTTCAGCCCCCATTCCCTGCTGCCCTGAACACTGGGAGGAGACCAAGAAAAGGAGCTGATTTCCCAATCTCTCCATGAGACTGCGTGGGAATCAGTCTCCTCCTTCCCTGCCCTTAAGTCTCTGGGTGACAGAGGGGCTTCCAGCCCAGCTCACCCAAGACCAGCCCCTTTCAGGTTTATTCACCCCACCCCCAGCCCCACCATGCTAACATTAGGGAGGCGTCCCTGAAGACTGAAGGGGTTCTTCTACATCTGGACACAGCCACACCCTCCAGTTTCACTTTCAGTTTGAGCTGAGACCAGTCCCAACCCACCTGCCCACCCTCTCCCCATGAGGCCGAGCCAGCCCTTCAAGCCCCAGGATGCCCTTGAACTTGGGCACCAACCCCAGCCTGTCTCAGGACAGCCCTGCAGCAGTTCCACAGGCTGATGAGCCTAGAAGTGGTCCTGTCCCCAGCCCCACTTCCCCATCCATCTCCCCCACCCACCTGTATTAGCTTCCGCTTTGGACTTAGAGCTCTCGGGCACCTCCAAAAACAATCAATTGCATCCACTTTTTTTTAAATTCCAGCATATAGATTTTCTGGGGCTCTGATAAGCGATCCCAGGCTTAGAGGAGGGCTGTTGGGTAATCTGGGCCTGGGATCAGGTGCTGAGAACCCCCCAAAAGCTAACATCTTCCCCCATCAGGGCCCAAGGGCAAGCCAGGGGGGGCCAGGGCAGTAGGAACTGCCCATAAAAGCCAGGATGGTAGGAGAACAATAACAATCATAATAAGTGCTCCCAAAACACCTACTCTGTGCCAGGGGCCATTCTAAGTGCTTTACATCTCATTTAAACCTCAACAGCAAGCCCCCCGAGCAGATCCCATTACAATCCCCATTTCACAAATGGGAAACTGAGGCACAGAGAGATTAAGTCACTTGCCCAAGGGGACCCAGCTGGCAAGCAAGCTGGTAACAACACGAAAGGTAGGTCCTGGCCCCCCAGGGTCCTCTGCAGACAACCTGGCCCCAGTCCCACATCTGAGGAACCAGGAACAGCTAGCCCCATTTCCTGTCACCCAGCACCCTACGCTTCCTGTTGTTACCCACACTGAGCTCTTACTCACTGGGGAACCACCCCCCCCCCAGCACACCCTCTCTCAGAGGGAAGTGGAGGCCTCCCTACCCGCTCCCCCTGTGCACACAGCTACCGTTAGCCTGGCCACCGCCGCTGCCACGCCCTCCCAGAGAGGTGGGCCCTCTGCCGCGGTTTCCGGCCACCAGGCAGCGTTCAGTCTACATCCCACTGCTGCTGACCTGCCTAATGGCAGGGAGAGCAGCCGGCCCGTGATGGCTGAAGATGGTTGGTCTTGGTGATGGGGGTCTGGGAGGGGAGAGGCAGGCTCAGGCCTCCTTCACCTAGAAGGGCTCCGAGGTGGAGAGGACCACAACCGCCCCACCATGATCGCCTTCCTCACGGCGGAGCGTGTGGACTGAGCCCTTGCTCAGCGTCAGGCACTGTGCTAAGCACTCTATGTAATCCCCTCGATTCTATTTAGTCCCTTCGACGGTCCTGGGAGGCCAACCTATCCCATCATTATTCCCTTTTTACATATGAGGAACACTGACGCTTGGAGAGGGCAGGTAGCTTGCTCAAGGTCACAGAGGCAGTAAGTGGCAAAGACAAAATTCAACCCCCTCACCCCCCCACCCCCAGCTTCATGACCCCAAAGCCCAGGAAACGACCTTGCCTTTCCCATGAGTAACCCCTGCCCCGCTGACAGGCAGGAGGCCTGAGCCCCCTTCCAGGGCTCCATGTTCCCAGGAGAAATGTAGGGGTGGCCCCAAGAGCAGCCCCACCTGCTCCTGCCCATCTTACCCCCTCTTTGCCAACTGGCCCCAGATGTCACTGTGACTCATGCCTACCACATCCCTAGGCTCCCGGGTCAGCATGCGCCGGCCCTGCCTGCTGGAAATGTCACAGCAGAGACTGCCCAGCCGCACATCTGACCACATGGCCACAGCGCCATTGGGATCCTCTTGTGTGAGATACCCCAGAGACAGGAGACACCGGGCCCGGTGACCCCTCGGCTAACATGCCTCCAAACTTCACCTGCCCCACCGCGGAGGAGGGAGCTGGTCCAGGAGGCGGGGCCTCCCAGGGCATAATGGAAACATCCGCCTCTGCTCCTTTCCACCAGCCCCAGCAGGGAAGGGCCCCAGCTGGACGCAGGATCCCAGGGGCCACACCCTGCGTGGGGCTGTGCTGACCTCCCCACACAGCCTGGCCAAGTGCCCACGACCCTGGGCACCTGCTAAGGGCACCCCAGGGAATAGGCCCCATCAGGCAAATTATTCTCCAAGGGGTCCAGCCTCCTCTTGGATGCCAGCATCTTTCAGCCTCAAGCACAACATCTGGGCAACTCTCCTTGGTTCTGTTGCCCCAAGGTCAGGGGCTCCTCCCTGCCCAGACACATCAGGCATGTCCTGTGCCCGGCCCTAAGCATGGCGCTTCTGGCAGGCCTGGGAAGAGTGCCCTGCCATCCCAAACCCTACCCTTGCCCGGGGAAGGCCTGAAGGGGACTGGAAAACACCCAGCCCTGAGCGTGGGAGAAGCGAGAGCGCGAAGCCTGGCAGGCTGGGTTCCCACCACGGCAGCAGGCCCATGTCGCCGGCGGCCATTGCTCCTCCGCGGTTGCTAAGGCAGCAGCCAGAAACGCTGGTTCAACCTGCTCTTTCTCCCCACCCCCATTTTAAGCCGGGGCACCCCTCTTTCTCATAGCCTCCTTAGAAAACTAGCCCCCACCACCCACCCTGGCCTGGGGGGGAGGGACAGGAAGCTCCCTCATCTCCTTTCTGGCCACTGGCCATGGTGGGGGGCACCCCTCACCCGCAAGATGGGTCCCACAGCCAGGATCCTACTCCCTAGCAGGGATGGGGGGCTGAGCTTCAGTGAACAAAGAGGGGCCTTGGGGACAAGTGACTAGATCCCAAGGGAGGGCTGTGCTTCTCCCATCAGGACTTGGGGGCCTCTGGAGGAGGCGGCCCATCATGCTCAGCAGTCTGAGGTTCTTTGCCTCTTACACATTCGCTAAGGCCGTGGAGGCTCTGGCTGTGCTTAGATGGAGGTGCACCCTGCACCTCCTATGGGTTTAGCCCAATTTTTACCCCAGGGCAGCCTCATGCAGGAAACAAGGCCATCACCCCAGGGTGCAGCTCGTGCCCCTGCTGGTGGGGAGCAACCGGAGCCAAGTTCTCAGCCAAGTGACCTTGGGTTGATACATTTTGCCTACACAGGATGAGGGACAGGCCAATCCCTCCCCAGGAAGAAGGTGAGATGTAAACACACTGGGGCTCCTGGGTGTTGGGGTGGTGCTGCCCTAGATTTCTGCTCAGCCACCACCCCACCAGGACATTCTCTACGACCCATCTCGGGGCCTCCGCCCTGTCAGGCTCAGCCAATCAGAGCAAAAGCCAAAACGCCAGCAGAGCAATCAAGTCCTACAGATACATCAGAACTTGGCCATTCAACTCCTGGATTTACCACTGGTCTGAATTATTCACACGGCTCCTTCTCATTAGAGTGTGTGACAGAGAAGGGACTGGGGCCTGGGCCTCACCCTAAGAACCTGGCACACATTTGGGGGGAAAGACAGACCTGGGTCCCCCCATTCAGGCTAGCAGGGGTCGAGGGATCCACCACCAACCCAGGCTCCCCAGATGGTCCCCAGAGACTGTGTCTCCTCACTCTCCCCCCTCCCCATCTGCTCAGCTCAGCTCAGCTCAGTAGTGCCAGGCCATGGGTCTGGAGAAGGGGAAGCAGGTGGAGGGATGGGGTAATCAGGGCCTAGCTTGGTGGGAGGTGTCTGTCAGAAGCCAGACTCCACTCCTCCTCATAGCTCCTCCGAGTCTTTCTCCTGGGAGGGGGCAATAGCTGAGATTTCCAGGAACTGTTCAGAGGGGCCATGCAGAGGATCTGGTGAGTCCGGCCTAACCACTGGCCAGGGAAGAGGAAATTATGTCAAGGAGGTAGAAGGGATAAGAATTGAGTGCTGCCACCAGCCAGCATAGCTCTGCTACCTCGGTCCCCACCCTCAGATCTGCAGGGCCAGCCTGCTCAGACTGGGAAGTGCCTCTGGGGAAAAGCACAGCCTTATTCACCTGTCACCCAGGGTCCAGCAAGGGATCTGACAGCAGACACACCACCAGGCAATTAGCTAGAGAAGGGAGCCTGGGCCAGGGCTGAGGTGGGGACAGGGAAGTGAGAATGAGTGGCCCTTCCCCCTCCCTACTTCTGCCTCCCACCAGGTTGTGGAGCCCTGACTTTGCTCTGGAGCCCCCACCCACTACACACATCCTGACTGCCTCTAGGCTCAGCTTAAACTGATGGTGCCCCTCCCCAGTGGCCTGGTCCCCAAGTCCCCAATTCCCAGGAGCAGGTGGAGGGGGGTCGTGACCAGACTTTGGCTCTACCCCAAGCCAGAGTGAGAGACCCATCCTGACCCCACCCTTCCTAACCTTAATCCCTTCTGTGGGTGTGAAGGGACACCCAAGATAAGGACCCAAAGGCAACCTCTCCGGGACATACAGGGGTGAGAAATAACAGACTTCCCTTCTGCATGATCTGACAGCCGAGCCCCCCGTAGCCTAGGCATCAACAAATCAGGACCAAACCCCTTAACTCAGTCCCCAGCTCCCAGGAGGTTAAAATGTAACCCCTTCCGTCTTTGACCCTGAGACACAGGGGATGCTCCAAAGCCGGCGGGGCTTTTGGGCCTGCGTGCAGTGGGGATAAGGGGGTGCCCCGGGAACCCCTTGTGTGCTCCGCTCCCAACTTCCTCACAGGACATTTTTGCTTAGACCCTTAGGCCCAGGAGGGCTGGGGGACAGGGTCGTCTTAGGGAGGGAGGCTGGCTGATTGCTGAAGAAAGTTTGGGGAGGGTGCTAAGTCACTGTAAGAAGACACTGCCGGTCCCACCCCGTGGAGAGGCAGCCGCTGGGTCGCGGATCTCCAAGCCGCACCTGAGTCCCCGGGGGCGGGGACGCGTGCCGAGCCCCTGCCGCCCCCCGCCCGTGCCCTGGGCTCTGCAGGTCACACTCACCAGGACTCGGTTAAACCTTTCCTCCAGCTCTCCGGCCGCGGGCATCGGCTGCTTGGGCGCCGCGGGCTGCTTGGGGGCTGGCGTGGCGGGGCCCGCGGGCTGCTCGGCGCTCCCGGCTGCATTGCCCATGGTGGTCCCCACCCAGCCGGCCAGGCGCCTCCAGCCTCGGAAATCCAGCTTTCCGTGGGGCGGGGGACAAGGCTCCTGGCCTTGGGGAGGCGAGATGGGCAGCGGCTGGCGGCGGCAGCAGGGGGCTCGGCGACGCGGGCGCCCGGCTCAGCGGCGCGCAGGGGCCGGGGCGCGGCGTCCCATCTCGGCAGCCCCGTCCGAGGAGCCCGGCGGCAAGCGGCGGGGTGGGGGGAGGAAGTCAGGCTGCAGGCCGCCGGGGCCAGAGGGCTGGGCCGGGGGCAGGAAGCTGCGGCGCGGGCTCCCCCCTCGGCGAGTCTCTAACTTCTGCTGTCGCTCCCGGTGCGCGCAAACCGCGTTTCGCCGCCGCCGCGACGCACCCAGCCCTAGGGGGGCGGGCTGGAGGGAGGGGACCGGCGCCGGGTGCTGGCCAGGGGTCGGCCGCAGCCATGGCGCGGCGGGGACGGTGCTGCCGACCCCGTTCACCTGCCGCAGAGCGGGCGGCCGGGGCCGCTTCACCTGCCGGAGCGGGAGGCGACCGAAGCGCGGCAGAGGCGGTGGCGCGCAAGGCAGCGCCCCCGGGTCCTAGAACCGCAGGCTCCCGCTTGCTCAGAGCCCGGCGATTGGCGGGATCTGGGTGAAGGGGGTCGCGGCTAGGGGTCGCAGGGGGCAAACCTCCGAGTCGAGGATTGTCAGCAACTGTGAGAGCGGCTTGTAGACCCATAACGGTGCAGCACTGGGGCGCAAGGGCTGCATCCCGCCCTCGGGTTCCCAACTGAGACGGTGGGAACCCCCCTTCCAGGCCCCCCACCCCTTGTTTCTCTCCTCTGTTTAGCTCAGTGAAGAGCTGAGGACCAGAGGAAACCATCTGCAAAAGAGAACCCCAAAGTAAGGCGAGGGTGGGAGGCGCAGACCCGGTCCAGCCGAGACCCGGCGACCTGTCCCACCCTGGGCCAACTCTGCGCCTGTGCCGACATCCCCAGTGGTTTCAGAATGGCAGCGCCCGTGGGAAAGGCTGAATCCAGAATGTGGGGACCACTAAGGCGGTCTCCAGGAGAAGCGTGGGGGTTGGGAAAGGAGGATTAAAGCTTGCGTCCAGGCTGGGAAAAGAGCAGGCTCTGCAGAAGGCGGGGGTGGGGTGGCGGAGTGGGGGCTGTATCTCCGAGATGCTGTCACCTCCAGGGACCTAGCGTAGCCTGTCATCTTGAAGAATAAAATCTCTGATGTCTAGCAATTACAGAAATACTTCTGGGGGTCTTTCATTAATCCTGACAATGACCAGGGAAGGTAGGTATTGATGTCTTCATTTTAGAGATGGGGACACTGAGGCTCAGAGTGATTAAGTGACTTGTCTAAGGGCACACAGCTAATAAAGGGCAGGAACAGACCTCCAAAACCTATACTTCCTTGAGAACGGCTGTCCTGGTGCCCCAAGGCCCCTGTCACTCAAGATGCACCAGAGGAGTGAGAGCTTATTGGGGTGGGGCACACACTCCAGCCTGAATTTGAAGCTTGCTTCTCTTGTACCTCATTTAATTTGTGGGAGTCCCCCAATTGGTCTCTCCTTGCACTACCAAGGCATTGAGAAGGGAAGGCTCATTAACAAGCCCCAGATTTTCTCTAGGCCAGGCCAGGGGCCAAGTGTCCCTGCCCCTTACAGCTTCCTCTTCTTTTTTGCCCTCTCTCTCAAATTAAAAGCCACTGACCAGGATTTAAACAGGAGCTGGGAAACGAACCATCTAATCTTAAGAAAGGCCCTGGAATGAGCCAGCCCCTTCCTCCAGGTTGCCCTGACATACGCCTGCCTTCTGCCACGGTCATCGGTACCTCAGGTGAGTGAAAAATATGGTCACTTATTCCCTGTTTCCTTGGGCATGCTAAGAAAGTGACCCATTCTGTGCCCACTGCCCTCACCTTCAGTCTAGGACAGACCAGAGTCTTGCCCTTGGGTTCTTGCCCTTGAGATTCGCTAGGGCCTCTTCCTTGCTTTTTAAGTTTTGTTTTGTTTTGTTTTTAACATTTATTTTATTCTTTTTGACATAGACAGAGGGAGACAGAGAAAGAGAGAGAGGGGGGAGGGCCCAGAATAGTCTCCATAGTTGTACATCAGTTTTCAACCTGGTTTCATTCCGCACAGGTGGGCGGGGGGCTGCTCAGGGTGGGAACTGGGCTGGGGGCCTCCTGTGTGGGAGGCACACCCCCTCGAGCCAGAGCTGAACTGAGGGCCTCCCTCATGGGAAGCACACACCAGTTCAGCATATGGGTCCACACAGGCCAGGGCTGGGATTCGATCTTCGGTCCCCGGGGCTGCAAAGTGAGCGCTTAACCTGCTGAGCCATCCCGGCTTCCCCTTCCTTGCTTTTTAAAGAATGCAGTCCCTGATGTCCTCCTCAATGGCTGCCTCTTTCTATTTAACAACAAACTTCTACTTAGTGCCAGCCGTGTGCCTAGCTCTGTGCTTACTCCTGGAGATTCTGTAGCAGATAAGGAGAGTCCCTGTCCTTGGGCTGCTGACAGCCTAGCAAGGAACAGACTCTAAACACATCTGGGAGAGTGGCTACCACCGATCAAGCCTGTCACGCTTCCTTCCTCTTGCCCAGATCCACGGGTAGGAGAAGGGCAGTTGCATCTTGCAGCTGGAAATCCAAATGGTGTGAGGAGTCTCTAAGGCAGTAGTTGCCCAGCTGCACCCTCAGTCACTCGGGATGCCCAGGCCACTACTAACCAGCCCTCACCCTGGTCTTGTGAAATCAAGCTTGTGTGGGAAATGATCAGCCCAAGCAAGCCTACACTGTCTCTCTCTTGTGCTGCCCAGAACTGTGAGTAACAAAACAAAAAGAACAGGGAAGGAAAAATTAATCAATTATTAGCTAATAAATTTTGTTGGCTCGGCAGAAAGTATCTTTCGAATCATGGTCCACAGAGGAGGAAATCCTAGAAGGGATGCTTGGTGGTTTGGAACCAATGCTTTGGTGGGTTTGTGCTTCCCCCTTCTGGGCACAGGCAGTATGACAGCCAAGATAGGGCGAGGCCTCCAGTGGTGATGAAGATGGAGTCACAGCGTGGGTGATATTTCTGGACTGTTGTCGCCTTGTCACCTCCCATGGAGACATTGTGCAGTCACTGGGGACACTCTGAGCTCAGAACTGAGAAGGTTTCCCCAGAAATCTCCTTCCTCCTTCTCCCTGCTCACCATTACTCAGCTGGTATTTCATTTAAAAAATAAATAAAAGGTAATACATATGCACAGTTAAAAAGAAAAATAGTTTAAATGTATCTTTTCATGGACATATACAAGCAGTGTGTGTGTGTGCATCTGACATAAGTGTTAGCACACTGTTCAGCACTTTGCCTCTATAACATCTACATAGTCTCCCTTCATATGGGTGTGTCACAATTTATTTCACTATTCCTCTCCTAGTGGATATTTAGGTTGTGTCAGCCTGCTGCCTGCAGGAAATACCTTGGTATATACATTTGTTTGCACTTCTGTGTGTATTTGTAAGACAAATTTATAAATATAACACTGCTGGGTCAAAGGTTATACACTCTTAAATTTTGGATAGACTTTTCATGGAATTGCCTTCCAAAAAGTCTGCACTGATTTGCACCCCCAGCAGTGGATGAGGTTGCCTGTAACAGAAGACATTATCAGGCCTTTTAATCTTTGATAAGGTCTCTCTCTCTCTCTCTCTCTTTTATTAATTGTTAAATTTATTGGGGTGACATTGGTTGGTTAAAATTATGGGTTCCAGGTATACAATTCTTTTTTAAAAGACTTATTTCATTGTTTTTGACAGAGAGAGACAGACAGACAGACAGAGACAGAAAGAGGAGGGCCCAGAGCAATCTCCATGGTTGTACATCATCATAGTTTCATTCCACACAGATGGGTGCAGGGCGGCGCAGGGTGAGAACCAGGCCAGGGGTCTTCCACATGGGAAGCTCGCCCCTGTGAGTAGGGGGCCTTCCACATGGGAAGCTTGCCCCTGCAGGAACTGAACTGGGGGTCTCCCACATGGGAAGAACACCCCAGTTCAATAGATGGGTCCACACAGGCCAGGGCTGGAACTCAATCCTTGGACCCCAGGGCTGCAAGGCAAGCTCTCAACCCGCTGAGCCATCCCTGCTTCCCCAAGTGTACAATTCTGTATTATATAATTTATATCTTACATTATGTGTTCACCACCCAGTGTCAGTTCTCTTTTCCATCACCATATATTTGAAGCTCCTTCCCTGGTGAGGTCTTTTTGAAAGTCTTTGTCACAAGACAGGTGATGATCTGCCTCTCTCTCTCCATGGCAGAGACTGGGTCATTTTTTTTCCATCCCTGCATCCCCAGCACAGGACTTAAGTACTGATTGAAAGAAAACAGCACTGCATTTTGGCAGGACCAGAGGAGGGAGTAGATGGTTCGACTTGAGCAGAAAGCCTGTGCTTAAGGGCTACTTTTGTTTCCAGACCCTGATCATGCCTCTGCCCCAAACTCAAAAGCCCTCTCCCTTTACAGGAGCCTTGCAGATTTGGAGGTCTGAGGTTCAAGGCCCAGCATTCCCAGGACAGCTCACACTCAGCTCTCATGCATCCCAGGGAGGGGCCTCATCATCACTGAACTGCCCAAGAACTGCAAAGAAAACAGGTGTCTGGCTATAATGGATCAGTGAAACCAGCAATCCAATAGAATTTCCTGTGATGAGGAAAATGTTCTCTGTCTATGCTATCTAATATGGTAGTCACAAGCCACACATAGCTACTAAGCCCTCAAAGTGTGACTGGTGCACCTGAGGGAATGAATTTCAAATTTTAATTAATTATGATTAAGGTCAATGTAAACAGTCATGTGGGCAGTGAAGGATTAAATAAATTACGGTATATTCACACAATGGAAAATAATGCAGCTATAAAAAAAAATAATGGGGATGCCAGGAACTGATATGGAGAGATCTCCAGGATATATTTTGAAGGAAATGATTGGTGCAGAACAGTATTTATAGTATGTTATCTTCTGTGTAAGAAAAGGGGGTGGAAATAATAATAAATATTTGTATTTGCTTGAATTTGCACAGGAAAAATAATAAAATTGGTAACCTTATAAGGTACTGGGGAAACAGTAGACAAGATGGAGGTAGGAGCAAGACTTCTGAATGCATTTCTTTCTACACTATTTTGATTTTTGAACCAAATGCATTCATTACCTATTCAAAAGTTAAAACAAAATAAAAGCAAGTTAGTTGCTTGCTGTCTAAGCAAGGACTACTCTCTCCCTCTTCTCGGCAACTTGTGGTAGATGAGGGATGTAACCCCCACTACGTCATCCTTTCTGTTACACACCAGGGGACAGCTCAGGGAAGCAGGATGAACAACACGTCATGAACCACACCTCAGATGACACAGGTACCCAAACGTGGCCATGCATCAGAATCAGAATCTCACAGGAGGTGGGGTCAGGGAAGTGTGCCTTTTATGCCCCCCCCCCTTCCCCTTCCAGGAAACTCTCAGGCAGACACTAAACTATCCTTGTCAACACCTCCCAGTGAAGAGGGGATAAGCCCTCTAGTACCAGGCCCGTGGCCCTTCCCTGTAGACAGCAGTGGTCACTGTCGTCTTCCGAGCCCCAACACTGTAGCAGATGCAGAGGCAGGCGCTTGCCACGTGGCCTTTGAAGCTAGACAGCGGTCCTGCAAGGCCTTGGTGCTATGCTCTCAGCTCACTGTCCCCTTGAGCAACTGATTCCCCAAGGCCACACAGCTGGTAAATGTCAGAGGTAGGATCCAAACCCGGTCACTGCCGGTTTTCTCATTCTGAATAAAATGGCAATCAGACTTCATAGAACTGTTTTGAATAGCAAATAACATTTCATGGAAAGGGTTTAGCTGAGACTTATTTCTAGCAATAAGGTGGACTTTATTTCCAGAGAAACCCTTCTGATACAAAATAGTTGGAAATACTAGCTAAGAGATAAAACATGTGCGTTGTTCTATTTTCAATGTAAGACTGACTGGGCTGGCAAGAAAAGACAAATCCCCAAAGGCAGAAATCCAGGATGCAGTGGATTCTACACTGGAGAGAAAAATACTTCAAAGGGCCCTTTTGGATTAATTGATGAAGTAGAAAGATGGATAATAGATTACATTAAAGTGTTGTACTAATGTTAAATTCCACAAATTTGAAAAATCTGTGGTTATGCAAGAGAATGTCCTTTTTGTTAGGAAATACCTGCTGAAGTATTTACTGGTAAATGGACATGATAGTTGGTTGCTACTTAATCTAATTTCAGATAGATGGTAGATGATAGAGAGATGATGATAGATGATAGATAGATAGATAGATAGATAGATAGATAGATAGATAGATAGATAGA
>PVKE010001976.1:0-89603 GCA_004027555.1 Craseonycteris thonglongyai
AGTAATTATTTTATCTTCAGTGCATATTTATTTCTATTTTACTTTTGACAGATAGAGAGAGAGACAGAGACAGAGACAGCTAGAGAACCGAACTGTGGGAACTCCCCAGTTCAGCATGTGGGTCCGCCTGGGCCGGAGCCGGGATTCGATCCTCGGTCCTCGTGGCCTCAAAGTGAGCGCTCAACCCGCTGAGCCGTCCTGGCTTTCCCCCTTGGCTCTTATATACTGTAAATGGCCAGCTTTTCCAATTGTTCCTGCAGCTTCTTTGTCTCTGGGAGTTGGGAGGGTATGGTTCCCCCTCAACATTTCCAGAAATGGAATGGAAATTTCAGCTTAGTTTCATGAAATGCATCTCTTGGTAAAAGGGTAAAGATGGAAACTAATGTTTTTTTGACCTCTAGACACTATTTTTCTGTACATTACCATGAGTTCTTGATTCCTCCATTGCTGTTAGCAGGGGTTTGCACACATCAGCTAAGTTCAGGTTTATTTGGTTTGACGTTTCTGTTTTTAAGTAACTCTCTGATATATGAGGGAAAGTATCCAGCCATGTAGTATGAAAAATAGAGGCATTTATGGCTGGATTTTCCCCGGACAGCCCTCATATATGTTCATTTCTAATTGAAAGTAATTTTTAAATTTATTTCAAACAAATAATTTTAGTTCTGTGATTTAGTAGAAAATATAGTTTTTCAAGATTAATTTAATTCAAGGCATAGCAAGGTACCCTAGTTTATTATAGTTTGGGTTTATGATTTAATTTTATTCAAGTCCAATTTTATAAATAAAATCATAAACTTTAAACTGTACCTAAAACTGTAAACTGTATTTAAAAATCTTCATCCTGCTCTAAACTCAGTAGGAGGAAACAGAAGATAAATTTTAAATGAATTTAAATTTTATTCAATAAAATTTAAAAGTATATTGTATCCACAACAAATAATCAGTAGAAAAGCACAGAAATTTTAAAAGTATCTTCTGAAATTAAAAATTCATTAGCTGATCAGCAGAACAGACCAAATTATATATCTTGTAAACTGTATTTAAAAATCTTCATCCTGCTCTAAACTCAGTAGGATTATATATCTGAGAATTCATATTTTTCTTCAATTCAGAAATTTTATTCTACTTTATTATCCCTTTCTACTTTCTTCTTTTCTTTTATAACTTCTAATAGACAGATAGTGGACCTTGTTTCCATAACTTCCAACCATGAAAAAATTCTCACAAACTTGCTATCACTTTGTCTTTTGCCCTATGTTTGGGGAGAATATCTACTTCCACTAACCTGCTCTACAATTTGGTCTGTTCTGCTGATCAGCTAATGAATTTTTAATTTCAGAAGATACTTTTAAAATTTCTGTGCTTTTCTACTGATTATTTGTTGTGGATACAATATACTTTTAAATTTTATTGAATAAAATTTAAATTCATTTAAAATTTATCTTCTGTTTCCTTTGTTAACTTAGTTTCCTCTGATAGCACTTCTTTCTGTTAGTAGACTTTAATCTTTCTCTTTCATGGTATTGGTTCCCCACCCTTGCTTACAAAATACCTGATGATTTTTATTGTCTACTCATCTTCTATTTGAAAATGCTCTTGCCTGCTGTTCTGTTTATTACGGCCTCTCTTCAGGACTGTGAAGGAAGGGCATGAAATTGCTATCCAGAGAGAGTGAAAGTCCCCTGTCATTTCTGGAGCCCAGAAGATACCTGGGCTCTGCCCCTCTAGTCCCAGGGTACCCATAACTTCTTTATCCCACAGATAAATCTCTGATCACTTAGCAGGCAGGGGAAAGCAGTGTGCCCCAGTGAATTATTTTAGGGCCTCCTCCTCCTCTTGGATCATTTGACTCCTCTCTAGATCAGATCCTGCTTCTATATTTCAGGATTTCTTAAAACTTCTTGGAAAATGTATCATGCTTTTTCTTATTTCTCTGTGCTGTTAGATTCCAGTTCTCTTTAAGACATATCTTTCTATGAGATTTGAGATGAGAGAGAAGGTAATTTTATGTGCTCAATACACCATCTTGATCCAATCTGTACCTACTATTTTCTTTATGTTCTACTATTATCAAATTCAATGTGGAACATTTAGAGACTACAGACATATTACAGATAGAAAGCTAACGTTTCTTCTTGTGTCCGATTCCTCTAATGACCCGACTTACATCCTCTTAGTCTTGCCTATTGATTTTTTTAAAAGATTTATTTTATTGTTTGAGAGGAGAGAGAAAGAGAGAGAGAGAGAAGGAGGGAGGGCCCAGAGCAGTGTCCATAGTTGTACATCATTAGTTGTGACAGTTTCATTCCACACAGGTGATTGAGGGGCTGTGCAGGGCAGGAACTGAACCAGTGACCTCCATCCAACATGGGAGGCCAGAACCTTCACCACTGAACCATCTCAGAGGTTACCAGTTGTGCCACAGTTCAGCATATGGGGCTGCACGGGCCGGGGCCAGGAATTGAACCGCTGAGCTATCCTGGCATCCCCTCACCTGTTGATTTTAACTGGAGCTGGGTAGACAGTTCTGTGAGGGCTTCCCCCAGTTCCTGGCTGACAGTATCTGTCTTCAAGGGCACACCTTTCTTTCTGGCCCCAGAGCTCTTTCAAAGCTGGGGATTGACTGCTGGCAATATGGGGTGGTGGTCAGAGGGGGCAGCTCATTGACCACCCAGGATGAGGGCCAACCTCCCACATTTCAGACAATTCCAGGAGGTATTCTACACTCTCCTCGGAAGTCTCTGCAGAATTAATCCCTGTTGCTCATAATGATATCAATTTTCAATCCTTATATCAGCTTTCTTTTCTATTATATTTCAGTCTCCCCAGTTTTTCATTCACATTCCCTTGGATCTGCCATTCCCCCACCCCCCACCCCTTTATTTGACAAAGTCTGTTTCCTCTGTACAGACATACCTCGGAGATAGTGTGGGTTCAGTTCCAGACCACTGTAGCAAAGCAAGTTTCACAATAAAGAGAGGTGTAATCTTCTTGCTGGTGGAGGGGGCTTGCCTTCACCTTGTTAAAAAAACAAACAAACATGCAACACCTGTGAAGTGCAATAAAAGCAAAGCACAATAAAACGAGGTATGCCTGTTCTTCTAAACTTGCTCTCTTCCCTCAGTTCTGATTTATCATTTCACTGTAACTCTATTAGCTGTAAAGCATTTGGGATGCTGTCAGGATAACAGGCACTGTAGCAAATGAGGTTGTATTGAATTATTTAGCTTCCAGCTATGGTGCAACTAAAGCAGCTGAGCTGGTTTGTAAAATCCTGGAATAATCTGTCCACTGAATTGATAGTTTTATCATATTAATTCTTTCTTGTGGTTAAAAATTATAGATTTTAAGGCTACAAAGAAATCTATGTGTGTAACTTTTCAGTTCAGTGCCACAAACCTATAGCTAAGAAATTATGTTTCCTGAGGCATATAATTAGGTAGCTGCAGAGCTATTATACATGTCTAGGGCATCATGACTTTATTTAATAAGTTTATTCACACATGACTTCTAAAACCATAAATATGTAATTTCCATGTTTTATTTCAAAAATAGATCAAGGATTTCTACTTGAGATATGTGATGGTCTCAGCTTTTAAAGTTGCCCTGTTTTTCTTGAGATTTCCTTGACAGAATTTGGTACTTAAATAACTTTTTAAATGTAAAGGACCTTTCTGTTTCTAACAGTAATGAACAAATGGCTTCTTAAATGTTATCAGAGAGGAGGGATCATTGATAACCTAATGGGTGGCCACAAATATTCTTATATCACCTTCCCTATATTGCTAGTTAGTGTCTTTTAAGCCCTTGCGCTCAATAAGGGCGGAGACACGGAGGGTGCGGTGGAGAGTTCCAGGGCTTTGTAGTATCTGTGGAGCTGGCCCCACATAGCACACACATCTCAATGTCTAAGTGCCCACTCTCAAGAAGTGTGGCTGCAGCAGGAAGTGAAATATCTTTGCTAATGTTCAGTATATAAACGAAGCATGCACCTCTAACGATTAAACACCCGTTTTCCTGGGGAATCCTGGAAAACAGCATAATTATACTCCCAAGCAAACAACTCAGGAGTAAGACTGTTAACATCGTTCAAAAATACCAGGCAGCATCAAAGTTACGAGTAACACTATTTTCCGCATCTACGCTTTTAACTTCCACTGCCACCTCCATGCTGAGTTTACCTGAGCTGATGACTGCTGACGGTGGGTGGAGAAGCGATGAAAGCTACAGCGAGGCGGACCTCCAAGCCTTACTGAATAATGAACGACCTTGTATCGCAAGGAAGTCAAGAAAATGGACTGCCTTACAAGCTGCCAATGTTTTCCCGAAGTGACTCGGAGGCGCCTTGTCTTTCCGTTCTGGCACCATTGGTTCTAGTGTTGCTTTGGCCTGCTGCATCCCACACCACCCAGGCTTGCGATGAAGACGACCTGGAGTGTCGCCTGGAGACCGGGGGCCGGCGAGGAGGAGCGGGTGGGCCGGCGTGACAACTTGCCTGTTGATTACAGTCCCTGCAATGTGCGAGCGCCTTGGGACTGCGGACTGCGCCCCGCTAGTTGTGCGGGGCCCGCCCCAACCTCACCAGTTTTGCAGACGCAAACAGCCATCCCAAGCCCGCGGGCTGGGCATGGGGGCCTTCGCCCCCATGCCTACTACCGTGTCCTCCCCGCGTTTGCTCTCCCCGCCGGCGGGAAGAAGCCTGACCCAGAGCTCGCCAGCACACCAGCCCCCCGGGAACGATCGGTCCCTCCCACACCCGCCGCAGCGGGGGCGCACTGCCAGGGTGCCCGCCTCGCCCACCCTACGGCCTCAGCGTGTCTTTTCGTCTATTTTAAACACTTGGCTGTACGCAGTGGGGACGCAGGGCGGGAAAGTCTGGAGGGCTCATTTTCGTGGCACGAATTAGGCCCGAGCTACGCGTAGCGCGCGGTTTGGGGAGGTGAGAGACCATGGAGCGCTGCGGCTGCTCGGACCCTGAGTGTCCTGGGCCCGCGGGGAGGCGGAGGCCCGCGCCGGGAGCCGGGCGGAGGAGCGGCAGGTGCCCCCGGGCGCGGAGGCTGATTGGCAGGTGCGGGAGTGGGTGGGGCAGGCGCGCTGGGCCTGGCGCTGCGGGAGGCCGCGGCCCCGCCTCCCCGCCCCCGCCGCGGGACTATCTGGTCCCGGCAGCAGCGATGTCCCCCGGCAGGAATGTCCCTCCTCAGATAATGTTATTTATATCTCTGGGCGGGTCCGCGGCTCGGCAGCACCAGGCGCCCGGCGGCCGCTGTGCCAGGAGCCCCGCGCTGCCCTCCTCCCCCTGTGCTGCCATCGCCGCCGCCCCCAGGCTCGGGCTGGCCGCCGCTACCGCCCCAGCGCAGGTGAGTCCCGGGAGGGCCCGGCGGCCCGAAGCGGTGGGGTGCGGGTGCGGATGAGCGAGGCTGGGGCGCGCGGCGCGAGCGCAGGGGAGGAGCTGGGCCCAGGGGGCGCAGGACGCGCAGGGCCCCGGGGACCCGGTGGGGGTCCAGCCCCGGGTGCCGGGCACTGGCGGCGGCGCGGGGGCCCGCGAGGCCCTGTCGGCTGCGGCAGCTAACACCCTGGGGCGCGGGAATCCGCGTGGGCTCTGGAGGCGCTTGGCGAGGGTGGCGCTTGCTTTGGAGAGCTAGCTCCTGGAGCGTCGCCCGCGGGCGCTGGGAGGGCGGCGAGGGGGGTGCGTGCTCTGGTCCTGGGCCGCCGCCCCCAGGACTCGGGCATGGGGTTCAAGGGGTTCTGGCTCTAGCCTGTGCGACCTCGGCGCTGCCCTCTCTGTCTCCCGCTGCCAGGTTTCTCAGTCCTGGGGCCGCTCCGATTCTCTTCTGGGGAACTTGGCTGTGCGCTCCCCGGGCAGCCCAGCGCCCAGGCAGGGAGGGGGCCGGCCCCGGGGCGCTGGGAACCAGCGGGGTGCAGACCCAGGGAGGAAAGATCACTATTCCGAGGACCCCCCACCCTTCCTCTCCCAAAGAGTTCCGCTCTGGCCGCCTCACCAGTCCCTGTTCAACAACTTGACCCTGAGAACTAGCAGAAATAAAAGGAGCTTTGAAACAATCCCCGAGTCCTACCAAGTCGCCCAGACTTCCAAGCGTGGGGTAGTAGCTGTGGGCTTGAGTACTGTTTCCGTGACAACGAGCCTCAGGTAGGGCCTTGATTTATAGCCTATTAATATCCAAACCACTGTTTTCAGCGCGCAGTTAGCTGTGCCAGCAGTTAATAATAACACGCCTAACTTGCAAAAGGAATATGAAAAAAAGCCAGTGTTTAAAAAAAATTTTTTTTTTTACACACCCCATCAGATTGTGTGTGTGTGTGTGGAATATAATGACAATATTTTGTTCCAAGAACTGTGAGGGGAGGAGGCTAGGCTAATACCTCCAGGTAGGAGGCAGCCATGCAAAACCCACAAGCCTGAAGGCAGTCAGGATTTATACTTCAGTTTCTCCGGAAAGGGATTCAGGGGGTTCCTGAATGAGAGGAGTCTGCAAATCAAAAATTTCAGGCACCTCTATACTATCCACTAACCTACTCTCAGCTTCACAAACGGTTCTGAATTTGATTCAAGAACTTCCTCTTTGACCTTCCACCCCCATGACCCAGGGGGAGACTTTTTTACTCTTTTGCTGGGAGCCCTGCATTCCAGAATGTCTGAAAAACTTTTTTTTTTTTTAAGATTTATTTTGTTTGAGAGGTGAGAGAGGGAGGGCGGGCCCAGGCAGTCTCCACAGTTGTACATCATTAGTTGTGATATGGTTTCATTCCACACAGGTGGATGTAGGGCTGCACAGGCTGGGAACCCAACCAGGTGTGTATGTGTGTTGGGGGGGACTTCTGGGGGTTCCCCAAAACCCTGGACCGTGTGGTTGCAAGGCAAGCACTCAACCTGCTGAGCTATCCTGGCATCCCCTTGAAAACTTCTTGTAAGTGCAAAATATTTGTTAGGTGTCCAGACGGCTTAGCACTCAACACAGCTTAGGTTTGTGGGCTAGTTAGGGAAAGGAATACGAAGCTCACACTGAGGAAGAGCCCTCCAGCCTTCAAACCAAGTGACCCCGCTGAGGTGGGTCACTTATACAGAACTTTCTCAAATGCTAAAGCATAGCTGAAAACACAAACCCTACTTTATGAAAATGTAGCCTTTAGACCGCACTGTCGTTCTGAGCTTATCAGTGGCCCCGTCACAATGATTGGGGATGAGCCGGTTCTGTTCATCCCTCATTCTCGGAAGACTGAGTCCACTGGTGGAATCGAAAGCACCTGAAAACTCCCAGGCATCCAGGACAGGCCTGGTAGCACAGGCGTATCAGGTTTTCCGGAGTGGTTTGCCCAGCTGAGAACAGAGATCACCTTTAGCTCTGGTTGTTGCTTCTTCCAGGAGTCCTGATGGTGTCCTCTGGCAGAACACCTGCTGGTGATTAGCTCTGAGGTAGGTAAAGGTATAGCAGGAGGCAGGCCCCCACCTGGGGCCATATCTGATGAAATAAAAATGACTTTTTAGGTGAACTAGGTGTGAATGAAAGCTTTGAACTAAAGTCAAAATCTGATGGTTCTGCCACAGTTTTGAAAACAGACTTTTTGGTAAATAAAAATAACAGTTTTTATTTATTTATTTGATTTATTTTATTTTTTCTATTATGTGCCTATCTTGGTTCCAGGCTGGTAGTGGATGCTAGGTTAATCTTTGTTGAATGAGAGAATGAGTAAATGAATGCCCCGAGTTTTCTTTATATTAAGCTATTTAATTGTCACAGTAACTCAGCAAGGTGGCTCATATTAGCAGCATTTTACACGTGAGGAAACAGATTCAAGGAGGTTACATAATTTGCCTCAACGTCACACAGCTGATGAGAAGTGGGGCCAGGATTCAAACTCAGCTGTTCTGTTCCACCCTCTTTTTAAGGTTAGACATCAGCAGGGGTCGGAGTACAAATTGGGAAGATTTGGTTGTAGGATTGTCTGCTGGCTTCACAATCCTTCACTCTCAAGAACTCAAGTAATTGTTCTTCTTATATAGAGAAGCTTTACAAATATTACCTGAGAATGGTATGCTCAGGTCATTGTTTCAAGGATAGAACTGTAATTTTTGGCAGTAGTCAGAGCATGGATTGTTTTGAAAACAGATTTTCCTTTCGGTCTTGGAAGTGGCCAGGAGGGCTTGATGATGCATGAGGACAGTGTGATAGGACAGAGGATGACTATAAAAAAATCCATGAGACAAATGCTGTTGGAGTAGAAAGGGACCTTGGAGGTCACTGAGTCCGGCCTTCTGCTTGTGTTGTCACTTGCAATTAGGTGAGCACTAACTGCAGCTTACCTGGTTATTTGTGTGCAGCTCTGGTACATGCCTTCTATACTTCTTCACATTCTTCTTGTTTCTTTCCTTCTCTCTTTCTCTTTCAGCTAAAATTGAGTTTATTTCCTGGAGTTCTGTCTTATCAACCCAACGAAGTTTTCTTTCCTTTGGGGAAGATTGTCAGAGGATATGTTGTAAAATCAAGTACTTTCATCTTAGTGAAATCTTGAAGGAAGGAAGAAAGGAAGGAAAGAAGGAAGGAAAGGAAGAGGGAAGGAAGGAAGGAAGGAAGGGTATTGGAGATAGGCAGAAGACAGGAGATATTAGTGAGCATTAAATTTTAAACTGTTTCATAATCTTCCCATTGCCTATTAGGTTTATAGAGGTATGTATTTTTACACAGGAGGTATGCATATTACTATCTTGAGACAGTACAGATATCAAGATAAATAATTATGTAGCATTTCTGGGGCAGTGGGGACAGAAAGGACTTTAGGGAATTATTGGGACTATCGGGTACCTATTTTAATCTTTAAACTCAATCAATTTGCTCTTGAAGTGGTTGTTTCAAATTTCAAATTCAAACACAAAATTTTACTCCCTATTCAATGTCTGAAAAGGTAGAAAACATGATCACTAGGAGTTTTAAAGTAATATAAAGTATATTTCTCATTATCCATAATGTTTTTTATAATATCAGACCTGTATGTTAACATTTATAAATTGACTTGGGAGGATCAAGAGTGAAAATCACTATGCTATATGGGCTGATGAGAAATTTGATAATGAGTATTGGAAGGAAAGTTTATGGGTACTGGGTTCTGAAACCATGGATATCATTAACCAAAAATTACTCTGGAAGTATTTTATCTTATTTTTATTGTGATTTTTTTTTATTGTTTATTGTTTTTGACAGAGAGAGAGAGATACAGAGACAGAGAGAGAACTGAACTGGGGGCACTCCCCAGTTCAGCATATGGTTCCGCACGGGCCAGGGCCGGGATTCGATCCCTGGTCCCCGGCGCTGCAAAGTGAGCGCTTAACCCACTGAGCCATCCCGGCTTCCCCTGGAAGTATTTTATCTTAAAAGTAGTTTTTATTTTTTCCAGACAGCTCTTTGGTTACTCCTCTATTTTAGGTAAAAAATCTGGGGAGGAAGAGTAAATACAGTGGTTTGTGTGCCAGAACTGTTGTGTAGCATTTGCTGGGTTTATCACAAAGATGCTGCTTTCCTCTGACAACCCCAAGAGGCAAAGGGTTTGGAGATGGATGTGGTGATTGAGGGAAGGTGTAGGAGGCAGTCAGGAGAATTCACTGTCAGGTCTGGCTCCACTCACTGAATTGTCGACTCCCCTTGGTAAATATTTAGAAAATGTCATAGCATGTTTCCCTTTGTTGCTGTGCTTATTTCTTAATTCATAGCCAAAAGATTCAGTTCTTCCATTCTCAGCCAGCCTTAGCTGAATATCTAACCACCAGGGGCTCCCCAGCCTTCCAGCTCACACAGTCTTAGAGGCAGTCGTAGACAGTAAATGCTTCCTCAGTGGATTGTCTGGCTAGCTTATGACATTCCCGGACCACCTCTGATTTTTCTCTTTCCTTCTGCTGGTGGCAGGAAATATAAAGTAATCTTCGTCCTATCTCCCTCAGTAAAGCCTATTCATGCTTTGCTGCGATGTTTCATTTCCACACTATACCTGTGCAGACCTGGCCAAGGGTATACTTATAAGGGCAATTAAAGCCCAGACATGTATCGTATGAGCATTGGGAGCAAAAGTGACACTCCTTTCTTCCTTTCATTTAAATGCTATAAATTCAGCAAGTGAAAAGGTCCAGAGCTAGAAAAAAAGGACTTTGCGTTGAACTGGGTTCAGATCATCCAGGATATTTATGAAAAGAATAACAGCTCAAGAACTATAATTGCTTTGAATTGTAGTCAATTCAGAAGTTTCCACCATCATGAAAAGGATCCAAAACTTGGGTAATCCTGAAAGGGGATAAGTTGAAAATTTTCAGTTTGTACCAGACTTAAATATGGGTGTGTCTTATTTGAGAATGCACAGCACTTAAAATAAAACAAAGCATACCTGAAAGACACAGTGGTCCCTAGTCTTGTTCCGGCCTTCTGCTCAGTTCCTGTCTGTTTCCAGAAGCCCCTAGGAGTGGTCAGTCAATTTCACCTTCCATCATATTTTCTCAGGGTGGAAAAGTAAAAAAGAGACCTTTCATAATACTGACTCTGAGTCAAAAAATAACTGAGAGTTAGAGCTGGAAAGAAAGCCCTGAGAGAGCCATTTGAGAAATATTAAAAAAGAGCAAACTGTGGGTACCTACCGTGTGTATTACACTGTTATATGCTGAGGACACAAAAAGGAATCAGAGACCCACTGGTCTAGTGGGGGAAATGGACTTGCAAACAGGCAGTGATTCAGGACACCTGAGAGAAAGCCTGTAGGAGGGAGTGTCTGGTTTATGTTGGGAAGTTCTTAGGATGTTTCTGATGGAAACATGGAGGCGAGACAGGAATGAGATCCTAGGCGTTTAGTCCAGCACAATAGAGCATGATTAGACTAGGGAGTAAGGAGCAGTTCCACGTGGCTCTGTAGCATACTGCCCATGAGTGGGCTGGAGATGTGGCTAAAAAGACAGTTTAGGTTCTGTTTGTGAAGGACATGGATGGTTCAAATTGGAATCAGTAAGGTTTTTGAGCAGGGAAGGGAACTGATCAGATCCTTGTTTAGACAAAGCTCGTTAGAGACAGTGAAGGGAATGTGAACTAGAGATCAACTAGTTCAAGATGATGTGTATGAGGGAAGCTGGGGTGGCTCAGTGCATTGAGTGCTTGCTTTGCAGCCCCGGGGACCGAGGATCGAGTCCCAGCCCTGGCAGACCCATATGCTGAACTGAGGTGTGCTTACCATGAGGGAGGCCACCAGTTTGGGTCTCATCCCCCAGTTTGGCCCCTGGCTCAAGGGGGCCTGCCTCCCATGCAGGAGGCCCCCAGCCCAGTTCCCTTCCTGTGCGGCCCCCAGCCACCTGTGTGAAATGAAACCGTGTTGAAAACTAATGACTTACAACTATGTAGACTTCTCTAGGTCCTCCACACTTCTCTCTGTCTCTCTCTACCTCTGTCTGTCTCTGTCTCTGTCAAAAACAATAAAATAAATCTTAAAAAAAAAAAGATGGTATGTATAGTCCACTGAGTTTTCAGGATGCCTTTGTATATGCATTATCTCATTTTATTTGAAAATGACCACATGAAAAAGCAAGGAAGATCCCTTCATTCCTGCTTTACAGTCAAGGAAATGGGATTAGAAATGGGCAATGATTTGCCCAGGGTTGTTCTAGTAGATTATGGAGAACCTTGACTTGACCCAGTTTCCTAGTTCTAAGGCTGGGGATTTGCCCAGGTCTTCTTAATAGAGTAATTGAATATTCTAGGCTTTCTGGTTGAGACAGAGCTTGCTTGCTTGCTTCAGTAAAACTTCCAGTCTAAATTCTTTGGTTATGGAAAGAGGGAGGAGGAAATTTGTTACAGTATTTACTCTTTAGCCACAACACTTTAAGAATGGCCCTCCAAAGCTCACGCAGATGATATCTCAAAGCATGAATTAAGGGCAAGCATGCAAGTGGATTCCCAGTGTGCCAAAAATAAATGACAGGTTTATATGCCTGTCAAATGATGTTTTGTTTTTTTTCATTCCCTGACCCCAAATTTACTGGGCATTATTATGTTTATGCCTCATTTTGGGCTTCAAAAATCTCTTTGTATCCAATGATCTTGAGTGCTTTGGTTTTGTACATACTTCAGTTTTCAACAACTATTCATTAAACTCTCATTTATTTGCCAGACATAGTCTAGCAGTGTACATGGGGGGGTTGGGGGGGGGGAAGCGGTCTCCTACCCTGAAGCACACATTCTAGTTTGGTGAGACAGGTACTAAACAACAACAAACACATGAGTATGTATCATAATTTTAGATGAAAAAATAAAGCAGTACACAGGGAAAGAGGCGGTTCTACTCCTTGAGTTGGGATGGTTGAGAAAGGCCTCTGATGACTTTTCATTTGAGCAGGGACCCAAATGAAGCAAGGAGGGGTGGGAGTGGGCGTGCGAACAGGGATGTTTGAGGAAGAGATTCAGATTGATTCTCTGGCCACTGCTATATCCAAGGGGTGGCCAGGAAGGCAGGGTGTCAGGTGGAGGGAGCAAGGGGAGAATGCAAGAGTTGATGTTGGAGAGGAAATGGGTTCTGGATCATGCAGGCTTGTGGTCATGCAAGGCCTTTGGGCTTTAGTCATGTGATAGGGAGCTACTGGAAGTTGTAGATAAGGAGATGACTTGTTCAGATTTGTGTTTTAGGAGAAGCTTTCTGGCTGTCCTGTGGAAGCTTGTAGGGGACAAGAGTGGAAGCAAGGGGTAGAATGAAAGCTACTGTAATGGTCCAGGTTAAAGATGACGGACCAGGCTGATGGTGGTGGGGGTGGTGAGATGCAGCTGGCATCTGGATAGATTGAGATAGAGCTGATACAATTTGGATGTTGAGGATGAGTGAAAAACAGTAAGTCAAGGATGCTTAATTGGTTTTGGTCTGAGCTACTGGAGAAATTAAAAAGCCGTTTACTGAGACGGATATATCTTGTCAAAGGTACTATGGGATATCATTTCCGTTTTTTGTTTTCATTGAGGAATTGATTTGGAATAGACTAAGGCAAACTTTTCATATAAATATACCAAAAAGGAAGTGCTTTATTGTGGGTGAATCATAGCATCTGTTTGTTTTAAATAAAGCCTTAGATGTGCAGTTAGTTCTGTGTACTTTGTACTATTACCTTTAGGTCATTCTCACAATATCTCTACTATGTGATAGAGATTAAGATATAGTACAAACAGGATTGAAATAGATTTCATTTTATAATTAGAAATGTTTTGAATTTGCTGGTTAGAGCCCAAACACTTTTTAACATTTTCTATTGCCAGATTAAAAAAAAAAACAAAAAAATGAACTTTTAAAATATACCGTATTTTCCGGCATATAAGACGACCGAGTGTATAAGACGACCCCCGATTTTCGGTTGACTTTTTTTTGTTTCAAAAGTCGTCTTATATGCCGGAAAATACGGTAAAATGAATTCGTGCACATGGTTAAGAAGTGTGTCTGTCTGCATTGTACAAGGCTATACAGTGAAAAGTAAGTCTTTCTTCCTCTACCTCCATCCTACTCCTAAGAAGTTACTGGTGTCAACAGTTTCCTGTGTATTTTTCAAGAAAAATTCAATGTAAATATAAGCCTACAGCCTGGCATATTTCGAAGTCTTAGCTTTAACCTAGCAAAAGCACATGTTTGGGGTCACTTTTTTGTGACGTAGTAACCCTTCGGTATATACTTAAGTGGCCTGGAGTCCAGCTTTCTATCCAATAAGAGTCTCCCTCTCCAAAGCCATTGCACACTGAGGCACTGTGTTCATCATATAACCCCTTCTCAGAAACCTTCAGGACTTCCCCTCCAGGTAGAGGTGAAAATCCAAACTCGGTAAAGTTGACTTTTAAGAGCCACAGTAATCTGGCTCTAATCTCAACTTCTGTCCTCATGTCTTACAGCTTCATAAACCCTCTACTTGAACCAGCTCTGTCTGCTGCTGCTTACTGAGTCCTGAAATTCTCCCAGATTCGGAGTGGTTTCCGTTAGTCTTTCTGGAACACTCCAGCCCCCAGGAATCTCTCCCTTCTGCAAACTTGTTAAAGGGCTAATTATATGTACTACTTAATTGAACATCATCGTAGACTTATTTTATGATTATTTAATTTTTTTGTGTTCATCTATTATTTGCTCAACCAGACTGCTCTCAAGGGTATGAACTGATTTATGAATAATAGTCATGGGTCTTACAGAAAGCCCTACCTAATGCTAATTGAATATAGAAGCTCAATTAATAATTTTTGGAATGTACACTTTGACAATCATCCCCTAATGGAGTAGTGTTGGTACAGGGGGATTATTTTAATTAAAAATTGTCAGCTGATGGCTGCCTGCAAAGCTACCTTCTTAGTTGGTTCCATAGATGTCATTCCTAGGCTGTGGTACCTGGGCTGCTCATTTGCATAGAGAGCCTCCTGCTCTGCCTGGTCTCACGCGCTCACTCCCTCTTCATAAGATAATGCATCAGGAACAACGTGTTTTCATTTGCCCCTAAATGACTGAGAACACTTACTGAAGGGGCATGGCAACCACGCAATTAAAAGAAGATTTTTTTGTTTCAAATTATAAATACATGTAACATGAAATTTGCCATTTTGAACTATTTTAAGTGTTCAGTTCAGTGGCATAAGTACATGACATTGTTGTAGCCATCATTACCATCCATCTTCAGAACCTCTTTCATCTTCCCAAACTCAAATTCTATTCCCATCAAACAGTAACTTCTCCCTCCCCCAGCACCCGGCAATCACCACTTGACTTTCTGTCTCTAGGTACCTCATGTAAGTGGAAGCACACAGTGTTTGTCCTTTTGTGACTGACTTATTTCACTTAACCTAATGTTTTCAAGGTTCATTCATGTTGTAGCATGTGTTCGAATTTCCTTCCATTTTAAGGCTGAATAATATTCCATTGTATGTATTTTTCACATTTGGTTTATTCATTATCCATTGACAGACACTTGGGTTGCTTTCATCCCTTGGCTTTTGTGAATAATGCTGCTGTGAACATGGGAATACAAAATTTTTTTTGATACCCTGCTTTCACTTCTTTTGGGTGTGTATACTTAGAAGTATCTATATTGCTGATCAGGTGGTAATTCTATTTTTAATTTTTTGAGGAACTAAACCATGCAATTTTAATATTTCTCTTTGGTATACAATATCTCCACAGGGAAGGACAGAATTTATTAACATCCTCACCTTTGTGACCAAATTGAACTTGAGAATTATTTATTTGAGAACACTGTCCTTAGGGGATAGTTGGTCATCAAAATTCTGGAATTTATCTCTATATTAGTTTGCCTCTTTTTAAATGATAGATTTAAAGGAAGACAGGAGATGTTTAATTTGCTGTACAGAGCATATAGCCCAAACTCAGGTGGGGAAGGGTGTAAATATTATATGATGATGTATTCCAGCCAAAATGCCTCCTTGAGCTGAATGACAAGAGACCGGGTTGCTCCCAGCTCCTTTTCTCTTGCTGTTTGCCCTTGGGCAAAGAACTTTCTCTTTCTCTTGACATTTTTTTCAGGGTGTGTGTGTGTGTGTGTGACAGAGAGAGAGAACCTTAATGTTTATTATCATCCTTAACTCCTTTGCAGATTTCCTTGTAACGCAGAAGTGTTACCTTATGTTTGTAGTCTTGACGGACAACCCCTCTCCTTCGCCAGGACCTTGGGAAGGGAGACTTTTCTCATTCCTTTGTTCTGGACAAGTCATCTTGTATTACTTGTCTACTTGCCTTCTATACCATTAGGTCATGCTTCTTGTAACAGAGAACTGGGTCTTTCTCCCTCTTTTTTTTTTTTTTAAATTCTCTCTTTTTTAAAATATTTATTTATTTATTTTTATTGTTTTTTGACAGAGAGAGAGAGAGAAAGAGACAGAGACAGAGAGAGAACTGAACTGGGGGAGCTCCCAGTTCAGCATATGGTTCCACACGGGCCGGGGTCGGGATTCGATCCCTGGTCCCCAGCGCTGCAAAGTGAGCGCTTAACCCACTGAGCCATCCCGGCTTCCCCTCTCTCTTTTTTTTTAAAAAAAATTCTCAACACTGAAAGTCATGGCTTGTACATAGAGGAAAGTAGCTCATAAATAGTTACTGATTTCAAAATTAAAGAATGAATGTTTGAAATGATATATAATTGTGTTTATATATAATACATTAACTTGGAAATGAAACATTATTATAAATGTGTTGTTATTATAATAAATGAACATTTATTATGAACTAGGCACCATGCTGAGAGCTTTTCTATGTATTTGTTATTTGTATAATTATGATAATTTGACAGATGGAAAAATCTGGCTTAGAAAGTTTATTTACTCAAAATTACACACCTAGAAGATCAAAGCTGGACTTGAACCCTGCTGTGTTTATTTATTTATTTATTTATCTATTTATTTATTTATTTAAAGATTTATTCATTGTTTTTGACAGAGAGAGAGAGATACAGAGTCAGAGACAGAGAGAAGGGGGAGGGCCCAGAATAGTCTCCATAGTTGCACATCATTGGTTTTTCCACAGGTGGGTGTGGGGCTGTGCAGGGCAGGAACTGGGCCGGGGTCTCGCCCTGGTGAGAACTGAACTGGGGGCACTCCCCAGCTCAAAATATGGGTCCACACGGGCCGGGGCTGGGATTCGATCCTTGGTCCCTAGGGCTGCAAAGTGAGCACCCAACCCACTGAGCCATCCCGGCTTCCCCTGTATTTATTTTTGAGTCCTTGCTTAGAATCACTTCACCCATCATATTTGGGTGGAAGTCAACAGTCCATGACTCTTAATATGGTACTAAGTTGCTTTTTTTCTTTTATTCTGCATCTTTAAAGGTCTGAAATTAGAGAGGTAATTAGTTGTACACCTGTCTAGGTTGCTTTATCTTTGCAATGATTTAACCTAATAGGCTCAAATCCCCTCTTTAGCTTTTCATAAATAATTAATGTTCTGAATTCTGCTTCTGACAGAGTTCTTTGACAACTGAGGACAAAGATGCTTATTAGCACTGCACAGTATACCTGTTGTCGTAAGGCAGCTCTCCGTACCACTGTACTAAAACTGCTTAAGAAGAGGTCTGGTATTGTCTAATGCGACAGCCACCCTCCAGACCCAAGTCCCAACTTCTCAGCCCTATTTGACTTCAATCACTCATGCTTTGAAACTATGCCCTCCTTTGGCTTCTAGGGTGAGCTTTCTTTTTTCTGTCCCAACTTGCTTGCTTACCACTGTTGCTCCTTTTCGTTTGTTTGTTTGTTTCTTCCTTTCTACCAGCTTTTAACTGTTGGGATTGCCCATGCATATAAAGCCCCAACCTCCCCCCTCAGTTCCAGATCTGCTTTACAGCAGTCTACCAGCTTTCTTCATTTGGTTGTCAATTCACCATACAGCAAACAGAACCTTTCAGCTCCCTCCTTGAGCCCCCAAACCTGCTCTTCTGCCTGTTTCTGAAGTTAGGTTCATGTTGTCCCCATCCTCCCAAGTAAGAACCGTAGCAACTTTTTTTTGGTTTTTCTTCTTCTTACACTTCCACAGATGGTTGGCTGCCAACTCCTGTTCATTTTTGCCTCTAAAATTTTCAAATTCATGCCTTTCTTTCAATTCCCATGGTTCATCTTATGTTTGAATAATTGGCCTTCAGTTGCTATCTTTCTAACCCATCTTATACCCAGACTTAAGAATTATTTTTAAAACCATGAGTCTGAGCCATTTAACTGCTTTATAAAGTCACATTTTTTTTTTAAGATTTATTTTTATTGTTCTTGACAGAGAGAGAGAGAGAGAGAGATACAGAGACAGAGAGAAAGGGGAGGACCCAGAACAGTCTCCATAGTTGCACATCATTGGTTTTTCCACATAGTTTCATTCCACAGGTGGGCGTGGGGCTGCACAGGGCAGGGAATGAGCCGGGGTCTCACCTGGTGCGAACCGAACTGGGGGCACTCCCCAGTTCAGCATATGGGTCCACACGGGCCGGGGGCCGGGATTCAATCCTCGGTCCCCAGGGCTACAAAGTGAGCGCTTAACCCACTAAGCCATCCCGGCTTCCCCTTATCTGCTTTAAAACCCTGAATAGTTTTCCATTTCTCCAAAATAAAGTTGAAACAGGCAGGCACATCTTCCTTTACTCAGCCATGAACACTTACACATATCTTTCTAAGACCCTGCTCAAACATATTCGTGATGCTCTCCCTCTTCCCTAACCCAGACACCCACTGTGTCCTCTGAGTTCTTAAGCTGTCACTTTTCACATTGTCTCCTGGTTGATCATGTACAGGTCTGACTCTCCTCTAGATTGAGTTTCTTGAAGAAAAGACATTTGTTGGTGCCTGGGACACTGGTGTCTAACTCACTTTGGCTTATGTGAGGTGCTCCAGAAATGCTGATTGAATTGGGTGATAGGAGGAGTTTCAAGAATATTCAGGACTGGACCCCCTCCTCCCAAATTTTGACCTGTAGAAGATTATGACAAAGAGTTAATGGAAGATACTCACTGTTGATGAGGTGAGGATAAGTAGTAAGGAGGAATGCTTTGGGCCTGAGTGGAGGTTATATTTCCACCTCAATATTTCCCAATTGCTTTCCATTTATTGGGGGGGAACAGTAACAGCTGAATTTTAGCTTACATCATCAGAATACATCTATTGCTAGAAAAAATTAGTTATTCATCCAGAATACAGTCCCTCCCACCTCATTTTTTTTCAGTGAATGTTAGAGGCTGACCCTCAGAATGCAGCTATGAAAGGCTCTTTGAGTGGGTGTTTCAGACCATACACAAGATTTGTTTTATAATGGTGAGGAATTAAAAAAAAAAAGACTGAACATTCTTGTATAGAGGTTTTGTTTATTTTCTGAGTGCACTTAACCCTTTTTATTTGTGTGTAAGGCATATCAAAGCAGAAAGTACCTTGGGAAATATTATAGCACTTATTAATTGGTTTGTCCTGCCCTCATTTTGCCTTACCCGGACAAAAAGTTTCACCGGTGGCTGGACTCACCAGAATATTGCTTGCTCAGGCCTCTGAAAGTGTTTTGTTTCTTTCAACAAAACTCTGTCAGGGACACGCTCCCACTGCAATCCAACTGCTCTCTCCTTTGCTACGTTCTGTGCCCAGTGATTGATAGGAGCTGGTTCTTAGCTTCTGAAGGCAGTGAGTGGAGCTGTTAGGCCGCTATAGATATGTGGAGGGGCTCTGAGATGAACTGATAAGTCGAAGGCCCTCAAAGGGCCTTGGAAAGCTGTGCCTGGGATAAAGAAGGGCTGAAGACAATGTTAGGCCTTGTGTGAGGGAGTCAAGGGTAGAGAGACAAAGGAAGGGGCTCATTCAAGACAACTGAAGGCCCAGTGAGTTTTAAGGGGCATAATGAGGCCAGTGGTAATCAGTCAGCACTGCAAACTTGATCCAGAGGGTGACAGTGAGAGTGAAGCCAACTAATAGCAGCTTCTAAAAGTTCTAGAATGCAACAGATGCCAGTAATGATTCTGTCATCTCAAGGATTCCTAAGTGCCATAGCCAATGTTACCAGCAGTCTGACTACTGGTTAGTGGTCTGGATGCATGCTTTTTGAGTGAACAGTCTTCATCATTTTCAGGGATGGTTTACTTTGTAGTATTTAGCTGCACTCTGGTCTTGGATTTTCTCACTTAAAATCTAGGCTACTGTTTGTAGGGTCAGTGGATCAGGCTCTGCCTTTCTCTGCAAGGTGGATATGTGCATTCTCTCTATATATGCTTCCTACAAGTGTTGGCCAGTCTTGATGCCCAGACATTCAAGTTAAAGTTTGAAGCAGGAGGGTCCCTCACTGTGGGAAGATTAGAGGTGTTTATAGGCATAAAGAGTAAGATATGATGATGGGACCAAATTGAATTGTTCTGGGGCAGCAAGTAGGTACCCTCTGCAAGGCGGAGACTCATACCTGTGAGGACAAATGAGGACATTTGCATTCAAAGTTGTGTGAAGTCACTTTGCCCTGGAGACTGGAAAAATACCCGAATGGCTGGTGGCTGTGTGAGCTGGGTTGGGTGCATAGTAGAGCTGGTAACTCGGTCCCGGTGCCCTCAATGTAGCAACTCCATCCGTAGCTTTGGTTTAGCTGCTCTCCCTGCTTCTGACCCAGAAAATGCTCAGAAAATGACTGCAGTGAAACACATCTTCAAGGTGAAGCTTTCAGTCCAGGTGGGGGTTGGGATGTGGAGTTGATCCCAAGGGTTCAATACTTACTTCCTCAGTGTGCTGGGAGAGAGCTTTGTTTCTGCTCTGACACAGAGGAAGTCACCTTACATTTCACCCTGTTTAGAAGCAAAGAGTATCTCCTGCTTGTTTTGCATAAGCCTTGCGATTCCTCTGCGGAGAAACAGAATGAGCTGGGAGCTATAAAACTCCTGGCATCTTAATTCTTTGCAAACAGTGGAGACTGGTGAGCAGTGTATTTGATTGGCAAGTGATCATTACAGTCTATACTTGGTTTCTCTGTCTGTAAAATGGCGGGAATGCTTTCTCCTTGAAATGTGAAGAAGGTCAAAATGAAATAGTGTATTTATTTTTCTTTTAAAAACCTGATGCTCAAAGCATCAACACATCTCAAAGAGAGATGTTCTGTGGATAAAATGTACTCAGAGCTCCTTGTAGACATCATCTAATAACTGAAATCTCCAAGTCTGGTTCAATTTTGTTATTTTACAATAATGGAGATCTGCAGAGGGGAGGTGATTTGCCTGAGGTTACAAAGTTAGTTGCAGGACTGACTCTAAAAGGAAACAAGGTCTTTTTGATCCATGGCCTAGTGCTTTCTCCTTCCCTGTCTCCACTCTCCCCCAGCAAGCCCCCTTCTACAACTTATAAAAACTGGTTTAAAAAATTTATGGCATGAACGCATACCCATGGTAAAAATAATTCAGGCCCTATAGGAGAGTATAAGTGGTACTCCTACACCCATTACCAGAGATAGCCACTATTAACAATTTCACATATATCTCTAGAGATTTTCTAGGTACATGTAAACATATACACATAGATATAGGTATATGTTTGTGCTGGTGAGTGTGTGTATATGTAACATATATACACATACACATATGTGTATGTATGCATGTTGCGGTTGTTTATTTTTCATGCTATACTACAACTTGCATTTTTTGCTTAATGATGGAACACTTTGGACATCTTTCTATATCAGGACATAGAGACTGATCTTTTTCATTCTTTTTTTTAAGATTTGAGAGAAAGTGCGAAAGGGGAGAGTCCAGAGCAGTCTCCATAGTTGTACATGATTAGTTGTGACATAGTTTCATTCCACACAGGTGGCTGTGAGGCTGCATGAGTGGGAACTGAACTGGGGATCTCCAGCATGGGAGGTGAGAACCTTTGCCGCTGACCCATCTCAGTGATTGCTAGCTGCCCCGCAGTTCGGCATATGGGGTTTGCATGGGCGGGGGCCAGGAATTGAACCCTGGAACTTGGGATTACAAGGCAATTGCTCAAACGCTGAGCTATCTTGGGACCCCCACACATCTTTCATTCTTAACAGCTAGCTGCATAGTATCTTGTGCTCCTTTTGTTTCTCCTTAAAATCATGACTTTCAGATGTGTTAGCAGCACCATGGAGTTTGAGTCCTAAATTCATGATGCTGATGTAAGAATTCCTGTTTTTGTTTGTTTGTTTGTTTTTTAAAGATTTATTTTTATTGTTTTTAACAGAGAGAGAGAGAGAGAGATACAGAGACAGAGAGAAGGGGGAGGGCCCAGAATAGTCTCCATAGTTGTACATCATTGGTTTTTCCACATAGTTTCATTCCACAGGTGGGCGCAGGGCTGCACAGGGCAAGAACTGGGCTGGGGTCTCACCCTGGTGAAGACTGAACTGGGGGCACTCCCCAGTTCAGCATATGGGTCCGCACGGGCCGGGACTGGGATTCGATCCTCGGTCCCTGGGGCTGCAAAGTGAACGCTTAACCCACTGAGCCATCCCACCTTCCCCAAGTATTCCTGTTTTATATGAGCATCCAGGGAAGGGAGTGACTTCTGATAAGGTCAAATGGTTTGAGAAATTGGAGATCCTGCTTCTGTTTCCTCTTGATCTACTTATGGGCATCTGTTATATGCCAGGTGCCATGCTTGGGACTTTAAATGCTTTAAATTAGAGGTGTCCAACCTTTGGCTTCCCTGGGCCACATTGTAGGAAGAAGAAATGTCTTGGGCCACACATAAAATGCACTAACACTAATGATAGCTGATGAGTTAAAAAAAAAACTGCAAAAATATCTCATAATGTTTTAAGCAACTTTACGAATTGGTGTTGGGCCACATTCAAAGCCATCCTGGACTGCATGTGGCCTGTGAGCTGCAGGTTGGATGAACTTGTCTTAACTCATTTGATACTTACAACAGTCCATTGAGTTAAATGTGATTGCCATTTTACTGATGAGGATAGGGGCTTGTCAAGCCAACTTTGCTTAAAGTCACATCAGTCAATTAAATAGCAGATTTCAGATTTGAATGCAGGTCAGCTTGACCCCGAAGCCTATGCTGTTTCTCACCATCTGAAATGTAGGACACTAGGAAAAATGGTTATGGTGGGTGTGAGCTAAGTGGTTGTTTTTTTTATAGCTTCTAAGTTTTCTTGGTTTCAACCTAGCTAAGCGTCTCCCACACACACAGGAAAGACATGGAGGACCAAGTAACAGCAGAGCAGAGACAGAATGATACGGGAAGGCGGGACAAGAGCTGGTCACTCTTCAGGCCACATTATTGTCTGTTATGTGCGAGGCTGTGTGGGAAACACAGAAGTGATGACTAAGACACAGCTCTGTGCTCTTGAGAAGCTGATGGTTTCTCAGTGACAGCCACACATGAGACTAAGCATAACACAAGGCAGAGCGAGGCAAGTGCCATTGTGGAAACTGTTCCATGGTCTATAGGAAGCTGAGGTTGAATTGGGCTGGGGGTCCTGGGAAGGCAGCCTTCAGTGAGGAGCAGCCATCTGAACTGATGATTCTTGGGACAAGTGCAAGTTTTCTGCAGGCAAAGAGGGCCTTCCGCATTCCATGGGGCCGGTTGGGGCACGTGAGGCAGGACAAGTCTGGCTGCAGCAGAAGGTGAGTGGGAGCATGTAGTGATGGAGGGGCCCAAGAGGCCAGTTGGAGCTAGATTATAGCAGGCCTTGAATGCCATGTAAAGAGCTTGTAGTTTATATTTCAGGTCTGAGGTGTACTATCAGACATTTTTTAATAGGGGAGTGATATGTTATCGGCTGTGTTCAGGCCACCCTGCAGAAATATAGTGAAGGGCCCAAGAGGGTCTCAACTAGGGCAGTGGGAATGGGAGTGTGGAAGTAAATCCAAGAGATTCTGAGAAGTCAAAGTATCTGGACTCTGGGTGGGAAAGGACCCATTGCCAATTTGTGGGCCCTGCCACGTAAAGCACAAAACATATTAAAAGTTATCAGTATTCTATATTAAACATAATGTTTTTGCTGTCAGAAGTATTGGAATGGATTTTGGAATTCTTAATTTTGTTTTCATAGTCTTAATTTTATACTTTGGCACCAATCAGTGTTTTTCAAGTCTTACAGCATTTTTGCAGGTCCCTAAAATTCACTGGTAGGTGCAGTGAGGTGAGGGGGAAAGCGCTGTTGACTATGACTTAGAGCTCTCTAGCTCAGGTATCTGGAAGGTTAGTAGTGCTAATTTACTGATATTTAAATTTTAAAAGAAGGAGCAGCTCTGAGAGCCGTGAGGAGGTAAGAAGAAAGAGTTCCGTGTCGACCCTATAGATAGGAAGTATCGGTGGCATGTTTCCATAAAGCTGCTATGACAAATCTGGAGCCCAGGAAGGGCTGGGCGTGTCAATCTGACAGTCCTCAGTCAGCACAGAAAGGAGAGAGGATCACATGAGGCAAGAGAATGACTCTGGGTAATGCCTACATTTCAGGGCTGAGTGGAGGAGAATATGATTGCAACGTAATAACATACTGAGGAGGAAGAACCAAGGGACTCCAAAGTCATGGAAATCCTCAGCTTTGAGAAGAGGGTGGTTAATAGTGTGTGATGTGGGAGGGGGATGAGAGGAAAGGCTGGGAGACGCCATCAGCCTTAGAAGAGGCTCAAGTGACCCTCAAGACAGCAGTTTTAGTGAAGGGTTGAAACTCAATAGTCAGGAATTAGAGTGTAGCTGTGGTGAGGAGGAGAAGGCAGTGAATGCAGACTGTTTTTCTGAGAACTTGGTGAAAAAAGGATGGTTTGAGACAGGTCAAGGGAAGTTTTGTGTGGTAGAGAACACATGTTTTGGGCTGAGAGGTTGAGGAGTCCTTGGAAAAGAAATTGGGATAAGAAGGCAGAGGAATGAGAAATGGATGGTGGAAGTCACTGGAAGGCTGGAAAGCATCAGGTGGTAGAGTAGCCAGTCAGCAGCTTCACATCAGTGCCCTGACATACTTCTGCCCTGATACACTTCTGCCCTGACACACCTATGCCCTGGCACACCTATGCCCTGGCATAGATGAACAGTGTAAGTTCATGAACAGTTGTTGAGTCCCTATCACATGCAAGGCACCATGATGGATAACACAGTGGCCTTGCACATTTCTATGAGGCTTAAGGTGATGCTGTGCTCCTTAAGGACAGGAGGCACTCTATGTTGTCATTTCTTCATGCCTTGAGTAGCTCCTGGCACAGAGAACGATGGGTCAATATTTGTTAACACCTTGGCAGATTTATTGCACCTGGCCCACAACCTTCATCCTTCCTCTTTTCGTTTTTTAATGATTTATTGTGGGACATAAGATGTATGTGACACATGATGTATGTCACTCACCTGTATGTTTGGAAGCAGTTACAAAGCACACATCCTTGTGTTCACACTTTTGCATCTGCCTGCCTGCTCCTCCCCTTTTCTCAGTGCCCTGACATCTCAGGCCCTGTTTCTCATGAAAAGGGTAAGTGGGTCCTGGGACTCTTCCGATGCCTCTCGGAGCTGAATTCTGGGGCACCTGGGCTTTGTGTAACAGCTGGGAAAGAATATATGATGATCCTTTAGGGGAAACAAGGGGCTCATTCAGTGAGTTGGTGAAAGATGAGTGTCCTTGTTGATGGTGATAAGAGAGGATCTTGTTTCCTGAAAGCTCTCTGGGTGTGAATGCACTTTCTTTGCTTGGTCCATGTCACTGGGGGGGATTTCCTTCATGCCCAATGAACAAGAGGGCTCTTTGCTAGGAAGTCTAGCTCCTGCCACCCCAAACTATTTGGGGGAAGAGCAGAAACCCAAGGATCGGGCCACATTTGCTATAATTCTCTTCGAGTCCAAGAATATGAAGTATTTTATTTAGTGGCAAGTATCTGACATGTTTTTTACAAGTTCACCTTTTGTCATTGAGGTGAGGTGGGAGACAATTTTTTACTCGTAGTCTTTAGTCTTTTTAGGGACACTTAAATTGCCCCCCCCTTTCTATTTATACATGTAACACAAAGCTTTACTAATGTAAAACATTGCAGAAATACAGACCATAGAAGATTAAAGTTTTCATCACCCACTACATACAAAGTTATTATCCATTAGATAATCATTCATACAATTAATGCATTTTCTTCCAAATTAAAAAAATATATATACCGTATTTTCCGGCGTATAAGACGACCGGGCGTATAAGACGACCCCCTAATTTTACAGTTAAAACATAGGTTTAG
Organism: Craseonycteris thonglongyai; assembly: GCA_004027555.1. Taxonomy (NCBI): domain Eukaryota; kingdom Metazoa; phylum Chordata; class Mammalia; order Chiroptera; family Craseonycteridae; genus Craseonycteris; species Craseonycteris thonglongyai. The sequence continues at coordinate 25,679 of PVKE010001976.1, forward strand.
GCCTATATTCGCTGTATAAGACTACAGCCTCGGAAGTAGGGGGTAGTCTTATACAGCGAATATAGGCCTAAACCTATGTTTTAACTGTAAAATTAGGGTGTCGTCTTATATGCCCGGTCGTCTTATACGCTGGAAAATACAGTACTAATAAAATATGATTGCTATTTATTTTTACAGAAAAATGTTTAGATTTTGAGTGTGATTAACAGTTTACATTATTTTACTCATCAATAGGCTACCTTTTCTTACTTACATACATACCTATAGATTTTCCTCATTCAAAATTCTTCCATTTTTTAAATGATGCCAAATTAGAGTGTGTGTGTGTATGCGTGCTCGCGTGTGTGCGTGCTCTAACCAATAATATAGAGCTAGTTTTAAAGTGCTAGGGATGGGTAGTCTGTTCAAGCTAAAGCGGCTAATAAAATGAGACCAGGTTTGTTGGGGAAGTGAAAGGCCGGTCGCCATGACACTTTCAGTTCTTTCCTAACAGACTGAACAGGGGAAGACCTCTTTCCCTGCAGCCCAGGGAGCCACCTGTCCCTTTTCCCAGGCAGGGCCCAGGCGCTAACCATTTGTTAGGAAGTATACTCAGACCAAATTACACTGCCATTTCGTTTTGCTGTTCACCTTTCCTTCCTTCCTCTTTTCCCCCTCCTTCCTTCCTCCTGACTGACTTGGTGTCCAGTTACAGCTTCTCTAGTTCTCCTCTCGTCCAGTCACCCCGGAGTGTCCAGGCTCCACACACTTTTCCCTCCCCCGGAAGGGCCTCCAACCGCTCCTGACTTTCATCTCATTTTGTCCCCTGCTCAAGTTTCCAGTTTCTGTAGATGATGCCCTTCTTAGTATCTGTGGGCTTCCGCTGTTGGCTCATCTGCAATATTAAATCTACTGCTTCCCCAAGTCACTTACCCTATCCTTTAAAGGATTTAAATTCAAGCCAAGCTTAACACAGCTGCTCCTTTGCCCCCTGTCATCTGGTCCTTAGCCTCACCCTCTGTTCACTGTACTGTAATAGTAAATTTCCATTCCTTGTGAGGCGACTTCATTTCTAGTGGAAACTCCTGCCCTGTGGTGTGTGTGGCAAAGAGAGACGTGCTTTGGCTGCAGTCTGACCTGGCTTCGAATCCAGGTTCCAGCACTTACTACCTGTGTGACCTCAGCAGGTAATTTAATCTTTTTGATCTACATTTTCTTCCTCAGTAAAATGGGGAATAATAATACCTACTTTGCCGATAGGATTGTGTTATGGACTGGATAAAAATGTGTGTCAGATGTCTGGTATATGGTAGGTGACCAAAAATGATAGCAACTTCCTGTCATTGTTGTTGGTTTCTCTTTAGCAAATGTGTTCATTTTTAGCTGATCTCATTATGTGTGATACGGGGTGAAAGAATCAGTGCATTCAAGATCCTATTAGAAATGAATATTATAATGATATAAAACTTTGGTTCTCCTATTTCTGGCAATGGTAAATAAAATGACTAATAAACCAAAAACTTAGGACAAGAATTTAGATGTCTTTATCCCAATACATTTAACAACAACAAAAAAATAATAAAGAGACAAGCTTAAAAAAAGAATTTAGATGTTTCTTTGAAGTTCCACGTGCTAGAAATAATTTGTTTTTCCCAGAGAATCACTGTTCTCATTCATCCCAAGTCATTCTCAGAATCATGTTTCTTATGCTCCCTGCGGTCCGGTAGCTGAGTTGAGAGGTGCTCTATGTGGTTTGATTATTGTCACAAATGTGCACTAAAGGCTTTCTAAGCAAAGACTTTCCCAGTTAGTTTGAGTGCTTGTCATAGATTACGGCGGTAGTGGTTTTCTGGTACCCTCGCTACCCAATCTGTGTACTCTGGTTGCTTGCAGAAGGCATGCCATGTTTTGGAGATTCATGCTTTGAGTTCTGGAGTTATTGTTTCTGGTGCTAATTCCTCATGGTGATGCACTGGACCATATGGACAAATGAGAAGGAAATTAAAACACAGACTCAATTTTTTTTTTTTACTCCCAAAGGAAAGCTAAGAACTTTGTTCCTGCACACAGAGGTAGTGAACTTGTCTAAGGTCCCAAAGCACATAGACAACCACTACTGCTTGCTCTTTATCTCTTGTGCCAGTGATCCTGTGGCCTCTCAACAATGGTTCTCTCATCCCTGGAACTAAAATGTCTCTCTTCTGATGGCCACCAGGAACAAATTCTTGAAGATTCCTGCCCTTCTAGGAAGAGCCCTTTTCTTTCTTTCTCTCTCTCTCTTTTTTTTTTTTTTTTAAGATTTATTTTATTGTTTGAGAGAAGGTGAGAGAGGGAGTGGGAGCAGAGAGAGAGAGAGAGAGAGAGAGAGAGAGAGAGAAGGGGGGAGGGCCCTATGGAGAGCAGTCTCCATAGTTGTACATCATTAGTGGTGAGGTGGTTTCATTCCACAGGTGGATGTGGGGCCGTGCAGGGCGGGAACTAAACTGGGGGCCTCCTGCATGGGAGGTGAGAACTTTCCCTACTGTGCCACCCTGGTGGTTACCATTTGTGCAGCAGTTCATTCAGCATGTGAGTTTGCAGGGGCCGGGGTCAGGGATTGAACCCTGGACCTTGCGATTGTGAGGCAAGCACTCAACTGCTGAGCTATCCCAGCATGCCCAGAGCCCCTTTCTTTTGAACTCCTGTATGGACAGGCATAACCCAAGGAACCTTTCAGTGCCAAGGATGGGGGGGCGGTTAGAAAACCCAAGATATTTTCTTTGTGACATTTGCTTCTGCTGATCCTTTTGGGATGGGTTGGGTAGTACCATCTATTCCTTTTCAAGAGACAGAAGGCTTTGTGAGTAAGAAAAATGACTTCCTTAGAGTACCTCAAAGTCATTAGCAAGATTGAATTTTCCTTTCAAAACACAGTAACTCTTGGTCGCTTTTGCTGAACTTGGCTAAGCCTTTTGAGGGGTGTCATGCGGAGCTTGCTTAGCAGATGGCTCCCAGGCAGGTCAGTGGAGCTGAGAAAGTTGGACGGTGTGATGCTGAGGGAAAGAACTTGGCTGTGGGCTCCTCCCTCCCACCAGATCTTCCCTCTCTGGTGGTGGCTGTGGAGAGTCCTGGTGGGGAGATTCAGGAGAGGCTCCTGGCAGGACCTGGTAACGTGACCGTCAGGAAGCCCCTCTCAGGGGGTGAGCTACTTTCTAAAACAACAGCAGTTCTGTCTGTGTTGGAAGCAAGATGCCTGCAAAGACGGCTTGACGGTATTTCGCCTGCTTAAGCCGGTGGGAGCTACAGACCCCAACATTAGCACATCGCTTCCTTTTCTTCCCTCCCCTAAACCAGGCAAGGAGGCTGTGAGGCCAGCTGGGCCGTGTGTGTCCTTGCCATCTGCCAGGCCTCACTCCTCAGGCCAGAGCCTGGGCTTCGGCCAGTGCTTCTGCCATTCTGCCAGCACCCCAACCCTGTGAGCCTCTCAACGTCACTGCACGGTGTCCTCCCAGGGTCCTACTCCAGCCCTGCATGGCAGTGTGGCTGAGAGGAGACGGAAGGGTGTGGGGGTGGGGGGGTGGCCTTAAGATGATTTCTCTGAGGCAGTCATGGTGGTGAAGGAGCTATGGCTTCCTTCCCTGCTGTCACTCAGACACTTACCACAGTCCCCTGGTTTCCTGCTTGGTTGTGTGTGTGTGTGTTTTCTGTGGGTTTTGTGGTCCCAGTGGCTGCAAGAGAAATTGTATGGAAAATCCAGGATTGGAGGCCACTTACTAAGAAAAGCTCACATTTCTCTTTAAGCAATTATGTCTTGTTGGAACACCAGGGACGATGATGTCTTGGGATAGAACTACTATAATTCAATCTATCTCTTTTCCCCCCCATTATACCAAATCATAAAGAATACATATTTTGGGTTTGTTTGTTTTACTTATCACTCCTCCAAGCCTTCTGCTGGTTGGGAAGCCCTTTGCCTGGTTAGGGGAGTGTCAGGGCTGCCCTTCTCCTCCATGGGGCCAACTGGTTCCAGGCGTCCCTGCTGTCATTTGACCACAGAGTGCTTGTGAGAGTTGCCTGATTTCTGGCGAGTTGCCGTAAATGAAGGGCCAGAGCCCCAAGGATGCTCTCATTCAGGTGCCACTTCCTGAAAGGGGTGATCATGGAGCCAGGCCCATGGAAGGGGCATCAGCAGCTCTTCTCTGCCAGCTTCTCTCTGTGCACAGAGAACTCATTTGTAGGAAAGTTTCTCGGGTAAAGTGGTGCTATTATTCTGTTCACCAGAAAATAACACCAAGTTTCTCAGTTTCCCCATTAATGAAGGGCAAGGCCTTGGCCAGGAGCAGGATTGAATCTCCCAGCATCCTGGAGGATGGGGTTGGGGGTAATTTGAGGAGGTTTCCTCTCATGCATGTGGCTTCTGGGCCTGGCCCTGCTAGTGGAAATTATACAAGACCAGGTGAGGCATAACTGATGTAGGGAGTCCAGAGTGGGACCCCCTGGGGGAGGGAGATAGAACCATATCCAGTCAAGAGAACTATTAACCATTTTTGCCCAATAGTCATAGTTAAATTTTGTTAAACTCCCACTGTGTGTGAGATCCTAAGCTCTTCTGAATCTTCAGTCCTCCTCTCCCGCCCCCACCCCATTCTCCTGTGGCCTATAGACAAGATCAGGGTTCTCCCCTTGGATAAAACTAGCCTCTGCCCCTGCATCTGTCTGCCTGCCCTCAAAGTACCATACCCTCTCCCATCAAACATTTCAAGGGAATGGTCTATACAGTATTTGCTTTCATTTATTCCACTCCTTACTTCCACTGGTCTTCTGTCCCCATGACTTTATAGGAATCATGGTCCCCAATTGTGAATAACTAAAGCTCTCTGGAGCATTAGATGCTGTTGTTCTCTCTGTGCTTCTGAAAATTTTCTCCCCCAAGGCTTCAAGATGTGATTATCTCCTGACTTGCCTTGTCCTATGATGGCTCCTCTTCCTCAGCCTCCCCCAGGAAAGGGGTTCCCCAGCGTCTGTCCTCAGCTCCCATTCTGGGCACCCTATGCCCTCTTTTAGTATAATTTTGCCAACTTGGTATTGCTGCTGCCACCTGTTTATTGCTAATGACTCTTAAGATCTCCCACCCAAACTGGGATATGTAGCCTCAGGCTAAGTATTTCTGCCTGGATATCCCACAGGACGTCTGAAACTTCTGCTGACCTTACGCATGTTCTTTCCTCATTCTTTGCCTAAGTTTTATTTGTCCTATAGGTATCAATTCAAAGGCCGCTTCCCCAGGGAAGCGTTCCCATATACTCCAGTCTAGGTGAGGCCTCCCTGTTAACATTTGCCTACTACCCTGTACTTCTCCTCTATAGGACTCTGTAATTTCTAAGTTTTGAATTAGGCTATTTGTCTTCCCCCACTGGACTGAGCACCATGAGAGCAGAGTGCCTTTCTGTTTTGCTTCATTACTGCATACCTAACAGCCAACACCACAGGTAGCCCTGAGTATGGGCTTGATACATATTTCTGACCCATTAAATCACCATGCTATCCACTAAAATTTCTCCTTCTCTTGTAATTGCCATCCTGGATGAAAGAACCACCATCCACTTAGTCACCCAAGGTGGAGAAGTCATTATTGACTCTTCTCTTCCTCTAACCTGCCATTTCCACTCACCCACCAGTATCCTAAATAGTTTTCTAACTTGATTTCTCCTCACCATCTTGACTACAGAAACACTAGTTCATGCCCACATCATCTCTTATCTTACTTATTGCAATAACATCCTAATCATTTTTCCTGCATGCAGTCTTATTTCTTTCTCTTTAAATCAATCCCTCCATATACCTGCCAAAGGGATCTTTCTGAAGGCAAATCTAGCCACTCCATTTATTTAAAACCTTTTATTGACTCTCCATTACTCAAGTTCCATAGCATGGCATATAAAGACCTACTGTGTTATGGCCCTTGTCTGTCTCTCAGCACTCACTAAACTCCTAGCAGTTTCCCATGAACTCCAGACTGTTTCTTATTTCTTCCATGCCTTGTACATACTTCCCTCTTACTCAGAATGCCCTTTCCCACCAGGCCTTTCTCCTCTTCTCCTCTCTCTCAACTATACCTGGATAACTCCTGTTCCTCTTTAAAGATTCAACTCTGATCCCTACCTACCCATATAGAAGACTTTCTGTACGTTTCTGCACCCCCATAAAGCCCTGGGTATTTTTCTCTCTTAATGTATTATATTACTCTCACATGGACTGTTTTTATGACTGTTTCAAATATTCAACTGGCAACTCCTGAGAGCAGGGACCAGGTTTTAATCTCTTTGTAAACTTCATGCCTAGGAAAGTGCCTGGCACATATCATACTTTTTAAAGATTTATTTTTATTGTTTTGACAGAGAGTGAGAGAGAGACAGAGACAGAGAGAAGGGGGAGGGCTCCGAACAGTCTCCATAGTTGTACATCATTGGTTTTTCCACATAGTTTCATTCCACAGGTGGGTGGGGCTGCACAGGGCAGGAACTGGGCCGGGGTCTCACCTTGGTGAGAACTGAACTGGAGGCACTCCCCAGTTCATCATATGGGTCCACACGGGCTGGGGCCGGGATTTGATCCTCAGTCCCTGGGGCTGCGTTTAATCCACTGAGCCATCCTGGCTTCCCGACATATCATACTTTTTAAAGAAAAGAATGAATAAGCTCAAAGCAGTGGGATTAAGGGACAGACTTCTACTGCTGCTGCTGTTGCTACTGATATTAATAGGCATTTCCTGTACTCTTTTTAGGTGCTCACTTGTTCTAGGTAGGGTCTACATATATGAAGTCTTTAATCTTCATAACCCCTCTATAAAGTAGGTAATGTTAGTATCCACATTTTATAAATCAAGAAACCAATGCCCGGAGAGTTTACATTCTTTTGTCTAAGGTTACATAGCTAATAAGCGGCAGAGCTGGGATGTGAAACCCAGCAGTCTGCTCCAGAGTTCTGACTCTTATTCTCATCACTGTACTGCCTTTCTACTAGCAGAGATACCACATGTGCACTTATTAAAATTATGCATCTAATTCCTTGTGTTGTGTGGTGATGAGATAGGAGTCTCTGTCCTTGGAAGGAAAAAAATCCAAAGTGGCCAACAGGGCAAACTGGTCTCTCTGGACATTTCTAAGGGAAGTAGGTTATTACCAGAGAAATGTGTCAGGTTCATGAAAAATATGACATGTAGGTAGACAGAAAGATGAGCAGATGGGGGCTGGCTAAATCCAATGTCTCAGAGACTGCATTTAATCATCTGGTCCTCTGACTGTCACCCTGTTAAGTGAGGGTGGAAATGTATTAAACACTGGCCATCATTAGTTTCTCAGAACAGAGTTTGAAAAAAAGAAAGGGAAAAGGGAGTGAAAGCGGGAAGAACTATGATGTCACTGGGAAAGGCAGTCATTGAGAAGAAGGGAAGGCTTGCATCTGCATAAAATAACAATTTTCTTCACGGTTTTCACACAGACAGGTTTCCTAAAGAATGAGAAGAAAATACGCAGTGCTGGTGTTCTAACCTGTTAGGCTTCTGCCAACACTTGGAATCTTCATTTAGGGAAGGGGACAGGACTGCCTCAGCCCAGACTCTGATGACGGTTCCGGTTGGGGCTCTGCAGGCAGCCTGGCTTGTGAATGGGGCCTGAAATCTGAAGGTATTTGCCAACGTGTCTATATTGGTGTGATGGGGAGAAAGGTACTGGACGAAAAAGTCGGCTGTTTTTAAAATAAGGGGTTGAATCAATTAGTTCTGAATTCCTGCTGGAGAGTTCCAAGGTGGCATTCTAAAGAGACCATCCACAGGTGTGTGCGGACAGGGTCTGCGGAGGCCCTTGTCATGCCACCATATGCAGTCGGGCATGGTATCTGATGCCTAGTGGGCATTCAAACAGTAACTTCTTCTCCCTGCCTTCTCCTCAGTGAGAAAGCCGGGCTTGACAGAAGTTTTCTGTAAATAGCAAATACTTTCTGTAAATATTTTTGACTTTTTGGGCCATATACACTCTCTGTTACATATTTTTGTGTGTTTGTTTTACAATCTTTTAAAAACAATCTACTCTTAGCTCATGGGATGTACAAACAGGCTGGGGGCTGTCATGTAACTTCTCCTGGTTTAGAGTAATAATTCAGCTGTAGCTTTAGGCTCTGCCATTTGCAGCGTGAGTGTTCCAAAGACCCTAGGTTATACTAAATTTTGTCTTTGAGTGGTAGAGTCCTCATGGCTGTGTTAGGCAATGAGGGCCCTACTATTCTAGACCACTGTATAGTACTCTACACCACTGTGGTGCTACAGTACCATTGGTCAAACTTCAAACTCAATCAGGGGCTTCTTGTTGCCCCTGAAGGTGAGCAGGAGGTTACTGACCATGTAGCCCCTCTTCTATGCCTCCTTAATGCAGTGGCAACAAAGGTGAATTTGGGTTAATGAAAACAGCAAGTGGGCATTTAACTAGGAATGGCTCTAATCTTAGTGACTAAGATGGGAATCCCTGACATTGGAACTAGAGAATGACCTGAAATGAGCAAGATTGCATTCGGTCAGTGAAAATGCCAAATTCTGCTCTTAAAATGAACAGAATCATGATGCCATAAATGGTATGTCAAACCATGAGTGTTATGGGGCTATTTTATAACTAGCCCTTATTGATTTTTCCACTTTTCTAATTTTAAAAGTGTGTTTTCAAAAAGGTTGGAATCCCTCTATAAGCTATAGTTAAACTGGAAGCTGCCTTGATGGATCATAGGTTGGAAAGTAGTAAATAAAGTAAAAGCAATTGGACTCTCTGGTTGGTGGGTGAGTGGCTAATTTTGAGATGGACTGGCTAATTTGTGGACGTATCTTCTAGTTTTGTAGTTCACTAACTGTAATATGACAACAATTGACTTATTAACAATATTGGTGAAAATCAGATATATCAGACAGAAGGTTCATTGTGCCATAGTCTTAACTATTTTAAACCATGAATTGAAAATGACTACGTGGGGAAGCCAGGATGGCTCAGCAGGTTGAGCCCTCACATTGCAGCCCCTGGGGTCCAAGGATCAAGTCCTGGACCCAGCCCATGTGGACCCATATACTGAATTGGGGTGTGTTTCCTACCCCAATTCGGTTCCCGCCAGGGCCAGCTTCACCGTGTGGGAGGCCCCAGGTTCGGCTCCCGCCCAGGGCCTGCCTCTCATGTTGGAGCCCCTGTCCCCGGCTGGCCTGGCGGCAGGCAGGAGGCCCCATGCCCAGTTCCCACTGTGTGTGGCCCCCACCCACCTGTGTGGAATAAAACATGTCGAAAACTGACGACGCACTACTATGGAGACTGCTCTGAGCCCTCCCCCTTCTCTCTGTCTTTCTCTGTCTCTGTCTCTCTCCCTTTCTCTGTCAAAAACAATACAATAAATCAAAAAAGAAAAGAAAAGAAAAGAAAATGACTATGGGATGTACTAACAACATTGACAACATTGCCATCCGCAGGAGGGGAGCAGTGAGGCCATCCTGTGAACACCTGGCCAGCTCCTCACAGAGGGCAGAGTCTAATTTGGGGCTCCTCATTGGAGAGAACTGAGGGGTATGGGAGCAGGTGCGATGCGAACAAAGACAATGAATGTGATTTAAGATGGCCTCCACGACAAAAGGCTGAAGGTATTAGGATTGTGATATTAGAAAGCAGGAGGGAATGAGCATGGCTTCAAGTGTGTGCCCATAATTAGATTTCTATCTTTGTACTGAAGGCAAAATAGAAGGAACCATCATTTAGTTCTTATATTTAAAGAGTAGACTTAAGTGCAGTTAAAGAATAAAATGGAGACATAAAACTTAAAAATGTGATGTAATGAGCCACCAGAAGAGATTATCAAAGAAAGGTCATGGGAAGGGGGGAGTAGGGAGGGGGCATCAAATATATGGTGATGGAGAGAGCTGACTCTGGGTGGTGAGCACATAATGCAATGCATAGACGATGTAATGTAGACTTGTACACCTAGAACCTTTATAATTGTTACCCACCAATGTCACCCCAGTAAATTTAACAATTAAAAAGAAAAGCTCATGGATGCCTCTATTCTCAGTATAATATGCTCAGCATAATATCTTGATCAGTATAAGTGTGAGAACACAGAGGAAAGGAATGAAAGCACCTTCAAGGTAAAGGATGTGTGTGATCATCTGGTCAGAGGCTGTGGAGGAAGTAGAGGTATGAGCAGTGCCTCTCTTTGCCTCAGCCATGCCGAGGGTTCCTTTGAGGGAAACGAGGCATGCTTCTTCAAGAGCTGGTCTGTGCTCACTGACATCATGCCCTGTTAGGCTTAAACTCCACAGTGATTTTCAAGTGGTTAATTTAGAATCTGGCCGGAAAAAGAAGGGAATATAACAGGTCAGCATTTCCCACCAGCTGGCTCGTTGTCTCAGGGAAGCAAATGCTGTCATCACATGCTTGAGTCCCGCTTGCTCTTTTGACTGAGGGGTTGGGTGGTTTCTTCTGGCCCCAGATTTCCACTCCTAAGTTGCTGTTCTGATACCAAGCCAGTGTGGCTTGATGGAGCTATAGCCAGCCTGGCAAGGTACCTGAAGGATAGATAAATGGTTTTTCCCTTCTCATTCACCTATCCCTCAGTGCTCCTTGGATACAGGTTGAAAAAGTCTCCCCTAGGTGCCCATACTAGGGTCCTCTTAGGGTAAGGTGACCAGACGTCCCGCTTTTGGCGGGACAGTCCCGATTTTTGGAAAGAATGCACGACAAGCTAGGGAACGGCGGAAGATAGACTAAATTTTTAATCAAGAACCTCCTCCCCCCCACCCCTCCCACCCCAAGTCAATGGTTCCCCGCTTTACCAATGTTAAAATCTGGTCACCTTATCTTTAGGGAGACTCTGTCTTCGCCTGGATGGTGGCTGTCTGCAGATATGTTCTGCCCATTCCTTCATGTGGATGAAATACACACCCTTTCATGTGGCCAGAATCTTGAGCTTTGATGCTTTTTAGGAGTAAAGACCAGCAGCCACGTTGGGCTCTCCTCACAGGCTTGTGGGATGACTGTTTACTAGTGAAATTCTATTTTAATTTTCTGGGGCTTTGAGGACTGGGTGCCTATCCAAAACCTGGGTCTGTTTGAAGCTGCAGAGCTTGTGAGAGACTTGGGAAATCACATCCCGAGGTGATTCTACACATAGACGAGTGGATTTTCTGGCTGTTAGGAAATAGGAGGGAGCGCTCTTGGTGGGTGATTGGTTCCTGATAGCTTAGTGGGCTGGGTGCAGACCAACCTTTCAGAGGTGCTTCTCCCCAAACATATAGTCCCTCTGCTCTGAGGCTATGGTCGGAGCAGTTGATGACCCCTTTCACCTTCTCAGCAAAACCCTAGAGCAGACTGGAATCTGATTGTTGAATGGACTTCTTTCATAGCTGTCAGTGTCCAAGAATGTGAAGGATCAGTGAGACAAGGGTCATTTCTGACATGTTTAGCCCCAATTTGAACAAGCCATTCATGTATATGGGTCATGTGTACCTGCGTATACTCATTTATATCATCTCCCTGCCATTGTCTTACTGTAATGAGACCATGAGTTCCTTGAAGGCAGGACATACTGCCTTTCTTTCCCCAGAGTATGCTGCCACGAGCCCTGCAGGTGCTCAATAGCTATTAATTGAATTAATCAGCTGCCACAACACAGGTGCACACATTTGTCTGCCTTGTGTTTTCATCCAGCTACAGCCTGTGCATTCAGCTGTCCTTGCAGGAGCATAGGTCCCCACTCCCTCTGTACCTGCACAGACTTTCTGCAGCCGTGCATTGTCTAGACAGACTCCTTTAGACAAATGTGCTCTGCAAAGGGTGAGGCGTGCTAGTCCTGGTACACACTGCCTTTGTACTGCATACTCCCAGCTTCTAAGGGCTTTAGGACTCCCCAGTGTTTCCTGACCCTTCTAAGGGTTTAAGTAGAGTGAGGTCCACTCCCCACCCCCCCACCCCCCACATACTCCACTTCTGGGGCAGGGTTTTTAATTACTATGTAGGCTTTGTTCTATTGTTGAGATCAGGCTTCTCTGTGTAGGGAGAAGGGAATTCCAGTCATCCTGATGCATTTATAATCAAGTTACTTACCACAAGTCAGGAGTAACAGTTCTCTGCTTTCATTCTGATCACAGCAGGTGATACAGGAACAAAGCATCTCACATTTCCCCAGGTGCTTTAAGCTGTGTTTGCAACAGAGCTTTACAGTGGTGGTTTCAATCTTTTAAGAACCATAAAGCCATTAAAATTTTTATCTGAACTCCATGGTTTACCTATTTTGTGCATAAAATGGAGAGTGTATTTTTTAAAAATCAATATTGGTCCAAAATGCCTGACCACAAAATATATTTAACAAATAACATGTACACATTAAAGTCCAAAACGATAAATTTCAAAAAGAGTCAAAAATAATTTGACTCAAAAATAAAGAGAGTAGATGAGCCTCTTATAGAAGTCACCATTACATAATGTTGGATACACACATGGGAAGCTCTGATCTCTAAAAAATGAAAAGTTCAGGGAAGCTGGATGGCTCAGTGGGTTAGGCGCTCACTTTGCAGCCCTGGGGACCGAGGATCGAATCCCGGTCCTGGCCGTGCTGACCCATATACTGAACTGGGGAGTGCCCCCAGTTCAGTTCTCACTGGGGTGAGACCCCAGCCCAGTTCCTGCCCTGTGCAGCCCCATGGCCACCTGTGGAATGAAACTATGTGGAAAAACCGATGATGTGCAACTATGGAGACTGTTCTTGGCCCTCCCCCTTCTCTCTGTTTCTGTATCTCTCTCTCTCTCTCTCTCTCTCTCTCTCTCTCTCTCTCTCTGTCAAAAACAATAAATAAATCTTTTTTAAAAAGTGAAAAGTTTGTACTGTCAAAGGCTATTAAATCTTGACAAGTCTGTAAAATAGGTAATCCTATTGTTACTTAATACTAGTGTCATAAAAGGACTACGGGACACCTTTATTATTTGCATCTCTAGAATCTTACAGTTTGGTAAAAATTTAAATTTGAGAGCACAGCAAAGTTCTCAGAAAATATTTGTGGAATGAATGAATTTTCATTCATCAAGCAAAATTTCTTCACATTTTGTAGTTGACAGAGAAAAGGGAAATGGCAAGTATTTTAATCAAAGAGCTAAGACTGCAGCTTGTAAATAGGTTGGCAGTTGCCAAAGACACTCATGCCTTGCAGGCAGTGCCTGTTTTGTATTCGTGAGTTTTATGTATGTATTCATACTTTATGTACCAATAGGCATACACAGAGTTATCAGCATTTGGCGGGCTAAATAGCTACTTCTGTTCAAAGGCAAACACTTGTTAAGTGGATATTTTCTGATAAGGATGTCCACATGCAGTGGGTGTAGCAAACTGTGTAGGGCACAAAGAGAGATAAGGGGAGTGAGCTAGTTCTGCCAGCCCAGATAATGGGTGGGGTCTTAGGAGTTTATTTCATACAGGCAGTCCTGGGCTGGTTTGGGTACCTATTACGTTGGATCTTTCCTTTCCCAAAGTTTTGCTGCTTTTCCAGATCTGCCTGTCTGTGTCTTTCTTTAATGAGGGGGTATTATAGGTACAGAGAGCAATTGCTCAAGGACTTGTGACTCCTATGTCTTATTTCTAGTTGGGTTAGTGACCTGAAACACTCAATTCTGTTAGGAACAGCAGCTTCCTCTCCATCTGTTAAGTAGCATGCTGTGGTCACAATGGGAACAGAAGCCAAACAGCTTTCTAAACACCCAGGGCAGGTCTTAGATCAGGTGTGATCCCTGAAATGCAGTTTGGGTGTGTTTTGGAAATGTTTAGCTATTTTGGGTAGAAAAGGGAGGGGAGAATAGGAGAGGACAGGCTTAAATCTGACTTTTACAAATAAGAGATGTTTATGGGAAACCCTAGCATCTTCAACTTTCTTTTCAGTTGAAGCCCTGCTAAATGTTAATATGAATTACTGAACTATTAACTAAGTTGAAATTTATCATTGGTCGCAATTCATCACAAAAGCAAGCCATCAGGCCAGTTGTCAGGCTGAAAAAAGTCACACTTCTCCCCTTGCTTCTAGTGGCTGTGTGACCTGGGGCAGTTCCTTAACTTCTGTAAGCTTCCTCTGCTTCCTTTGTAAACTGGAGAAAGTATATAGCACCCCTAGGCATGTACTGAGAATGAAGGACGCCAGCCTCTTAGCCTAGCATAGAGCCAGCGTCCTATCTCCTCAGTTGTCACTGTGTTCCTGTGTTTGTTGTTGTTTTCTGTGATGGTCTAATACAAATGTCTGTTGTTGGAGATGCAAGTTTCTGTTGTGTGTTGGGACCTGATCCCTTCACATCTGAGCAGCCAGCCATCTGGCTGCCTGGAATATGGGCAGAGAGTTTGGACGGGAATAGTGTGGACAATTCATAACGAGGGGCAATCGTTCACTGGTAATCAAGGATAACTGTAAAAATAATAGAAGGTTGGGTTTTCCAGCCCATCATTTTTATACTGGGACTCATGCTGAAGCAACTCTGGGCGAGCAGAACCATCACATCCTCACGTGAGGATTCTCTTCTCAGCGTGGGTGCACCATTTTGAGGGTGAGTAAACTCCACTTTTGTTGGTTTTCAAGTGCAGCCTTTTTTTGGTTGGGATTTTCTAAAGGCCTGGCATATATCACTTTTACAGTAAAAAACAATCTATAACAAAATATATCAGTCTGGTTGAAAGGAAATACACTGAATTAATGATGGTTCTGTCCAGGCTAACACCCAGCCTTGTTCTGGGATGGGAGGCTGGTGGTGGTGGTAGAAGGGTTCGGGTCAAGGAACGTGAGCGAGTGCTAAGAGAAGGCGAATGTTGATATTCTCCCAGCTTGCCAACTGATGGGAGGGTGGGGGAGTGGGGCGAGCTGCTGGGGCGTGGCCAGAAGCATTCCCTGCTCTGCACACCCACTCTTCTCCCAGAGCCCAGATCCTCCGGTTGGCTTGACCGCTGAGGGCCTTCAGCCAGAGAAAGCAGCCCCTGGAGCAAGCCTGAAACCTATACTAATGCTCAACGGAATGTCACGCCCATCCCTTTTTTCCTAGCATGACAAGCTAGGGATTGTGTTGGGTCTTCGACCAGGTAGAAATGAGAAAGTAAGGAAGTTCCTGCTTTGTTTACTGTGGAGAATTGTGGCAAATAGTCAGACCCTGATTCATCGTTCCCCTCCCCCACCAAGGAGTAGAAACATCCATCTTTCTTTCTTCAGTGGAAGGAAAGAAGGGATGTGGGAGCCACATGACAAACCTTGAGTGGCACCGGTGTGACTCTGCTCTGCCACCTTGCCCTGAGCATCTCTTCTGTAGACGCATCTCGGACACGAGGAGGGGTGGTTGCTTCCTCATGTCTGCTCCTGGCCCCATAAGAGCCTTGAGAAGTGCAAACAAATAGGCTGCTTGTTTTAGTAAAAATCTGTCACCCAGCATTTAGAGGATCTACACAGATACCCACAAAGGGCATGCTGGCCAATACCTGTGTAGATGCTGTGTAAACGCTGGATGGCATTTCTGACGATCGAAAAACCCCCTCCACTTCTGCAGGCCCCTGCTTTTAAGTACCACAAGCCGAGGAGAGAGTTGCTGCTGTTTAGTACTGGAGAAACTGAGGCACAAAGAGGGACTCACAATTCATGCCTCCGAGTCGTGGAAGCAGCCATAGACTGTGCGCCCCGTCGGTGGCCCCTGGGTGTTCGGGGCTACACTCAGTGCCTGGCACTCTGCCGAGGACTCTGAATACATGATCTCATTTGAGCCAAGCAGCAGTGCTGTGAGGTGATGACTATGATTAATTCTACTTTTATAGATGAAGAAATGGAGGCTTAAAGAATTTACATAAATGGCCTAAGGCCACACAGCTAGTCAGGGGCTAAATCCATAGTCAGCTCCAGTCCATTAACGCCAGATGCCCCTAACCACTAAGCCATACTGCCTGGTTCACTTCCCCAGATCAAAGTCACCTAAGTTGACTATTTCTGGCACTAAATCCCCTGCATGCTACCCTCCACTTCTTCCTGGAAGCTGGCTCAAGCCCTTGCTGAATGGAGCAGTATGGCTACATGTACTGGGGAATGCTGAGGCGTGACAAGCTTTTTGGAGTTGCTTGCAGACAATTTTAGCAATCACCACTCACTCCGCCATACCTTTCAGATGACCTACCCTGGCTTATGTGTCCACCACCCTGGCCACGCACACGTGCCTCCCGGGGAACAGCAGGCACTTGGCAGCTCCTGCTGCCCCTTGCCCTAGCCAAGCTATTTGGAGTCAGTCCTCTTTAAGAGAGGAATGTGGTCACAGTTACTTTGCAAGCAGCTCAGCCTGATTACAGGGTGAGATGCCCATGTGCTGTCCAGTTGGGAGCTTCTGGGTAGCCCATGTACAGTGCTCAGAATTGGGGTTACCCTTGCCTCGAGTGCTTTCAGGTGATAACATTTGCCGCGCTCTTTGATATAAATAAGGAGTGTTATCAAATTGTAACACCTTGGGAAACCTGCAAGAAACCCTCTTCGAGTTCCACACATTGGGGTTTTCCTTCTTCTGTAAATAGATAGATGTAAGCTGTGTTAACAGGGACCCTAAAAATAGAGTGGGACTTAAGAGAGGAGCTGGGGGATTAGACAGAAACAGTTTCCTTCTGCCTCTGCCACTTGTTCGTCCTGGGAAAGTAACCCCACCTTGCTTTATCTTCTTTATGTCTGTGATGATTTGGGGAGAAAAAGAGCTTGGAGATGAGATTCTCAGAGGAAATGTGAGGGTGCTGCAGGCTAGAGACCTGGTGTTTGTTTTGAATCTCAGGGTTGGATTTACTGTGACCCGAAAGGGCCTTGTTGGCCTCCCAACGTAGATCATCTTTCTTTCCTGTTGCCTTTCTTGATGTTCTTGTGGCCTGGTGTTGAGCTGGATATGAAAAAAATCTGTCTCCGATGATTAATAAACTGTTTTTAAGCACCCTGCTCCTTTGATCTCTGCATTCCCTCCTGCAGAGGGCCTGGGTCAGGCAGGACTGTGACCATAGAGGTTAAGGGCAGAGGCTCTGCGCCATACTGTCCAGGTGTGGATCCTGGCTCTGTCACTTATAGGTTGACGGGCTGGAGCAAATCACCAAACTCTCGAAACCTGTTTCCTCACCTATAAAAATGGGGATAATGAGAGTAGCTGCCTCACAGGTTCTTCTGGGGATTAGATCGAGTTTGTAAAGTCTAGTGCCTGGTGCAAGGTAAGCTCTCAATAAACATTAAATGACAGCAGTTTAATAGTTGGAGAAATTCACTTCCTGTTATCCAGGTGAGGAAACTCAAGCACAGAAAGGAGAAAGCGGTTTCTCCAATTGTGCCGATGAGGACTACCTGCCTGGTTGTAAGCGCCTTGAGGACAGCACCATCTCATTCTGAGCATATTCATAGTATTTGGTTAATTAAATTGATGTCTATAACAGCACCATCTCTTTATTTTTAAGTTAGCAATGGACAAAAAGGATGGAGACAGCAGAAAAATGTACTGTATACATCTCCACGGTAATATGTTTCTTCCCTAGAGAAAAGTGCTCTCTAGCCTGGTGGTTAGTACGTAGGCCCCAAAGCAAGGATTTCAGTAAGTGCATGTCAGATAAGCTCCCAAATGTCTGAAGGAATGATGAAGAAAGGGCTCTGTGGGTCACAGTTTGGCCAGGTGAGGTGTGTGAACAGGTGTTCTCCTTCCGGTCACAAGGAGGCTTCTTAAAATAGTCTGAGTTCTTTTGGGAAGCTAATCCCCACCAGGAGTGAGCTCAGCTTTCTAAACCTGCCCTGCAAGCAAGGTCTGGGGTTGCATCTTAAAGAATTCAGAGTTATGTATGTGACCATACATTTGAGACAGTCAATAGTATCCTTATAGCATTCATGCCGTTTGCTTTTTCAGTACTTGTAAAAGATACTTCGACACCTTTTCCCTGTGAATTTAAACAAATGCCATAAAATATCTCCACTCTTCTGGCTTTCCTTTCCATATGCAGGAAAGACTTAAATAAGCATGTTAGCTTTGTGGGGTATTCTCAATGGCCAGAAAAGCAAGAAGTAGCCCTTTCTCTTGGAAAAATCCCAAGGTAGAAATGGACCATTAGCTGTTTCTCTTATCAAAGGAAGAGCTAGGCTTTTCTTCTAGGCAGATGTACCAAGGAGCAGAAGATGAACAGAACTCTCAAGAGACCTGAGTTCAACCTTGGCTTTTCCACCCAAGTGCTGGGCAGGAAACTTGATCTCTAAGTCTTAGTTTAACTGAAACTGAGGTCAATAATACCTCCCCCACCTGTCTCACAGGGTCATTAGACAGATAAAAAAATAAAAATAAAAAAAAAAGAAGAAAAAGAAAAAGAAATGGCTTAAGAAAACTTTCTTATAAACATTGTTTACATGAACAGTGAAATCATCTCTTTCTGTCATCAGCACCCAACTCGAATGCCACCTCTTCCATGAAGTCTTCTGGTTTCTCCAGCTTTCAGTATCCTCTCTTGCCTCTGAAGTTCTATGGCACTTTCTTTATGCCTCTCTTTTGACACTTAATTCTGTCTTGTTTTATCATACTTATCTATGTCTTAGGCAATCTGATGGCAGAATTCCTGTCTATAAAATATTTCTATACTCCATTTAGTGCCTTGGCTGATAAAACCCTCTCATTATTTTAAAATAAATTGTAATAACTATTCTACATCATTATTATCAGAGCAGTTCATACCAATAGGCCTGTCACATAGTAGGTGCTCAATAAATGTATGCTTTTAGTCTTTTTATTTTTGTTTTTAGTTTAAATATTTTGTTTTAGATATATTGATGTACACTTTACATATAGTAAAATTTACTATTCAGTGTACATTTCTATAGGTTTTGATGTATGCACAGTTGTATAACCACCACCACAATTACCTCTCAAAATTCCTTCATGCCCCTTTGTTGCCAGCTCCTTTTCTCCAGCCCTAGCCTCTGGCAACCATTGATTTGTTTTTTGTCCTTATAGATTTACCTTTTACAGAATGTAATATAAGTTGAATTATATAATATGTAGCCGTTTGAGTTTAGCTTCTTTCACTTAGTGTAATGCATTTATGAGTCATTCATGTTATGTGTATATCAATTCTTTCTTTTTATCACTAAGTTGTACTCACTTGTATGAATGCACCATGCTCAGTTTATACGTTCATCAGTTAATGAACATTTAGGTTGTTTCAATTTTTTGGTCATTATAGATAAAGTTGCTATAAACATTTGCATGGAGGTTTTTGTGGGAAGCTAAGTTTTCTTTTCTCTAGGGTGAAAGTACCTAGGAGTAGAATTGCTGGGTCAGATGGTAAATGTGTGTTTAATTTCATGAGAAACTGTATTCCAAAGTGGCTGTACAATTTTTGTATTCCCACCAGCAATGTTTGAGAGTTGTAGTTGCTCTGCATCTGACCTGCACTTGCTATGGTCAGTTTTTTAGGCCATTCTGAAAGCTGTGTAGTGGTATCTTGTTGTGCTTTTAATTTACATTTTTCTAATGACAGATGAAATTGAGCTTCTTTTCCTGTGTTTATTTGCCACCCATATAACTTTTTTAAATTGAGTTTTAATTGACGTATACAACATTATGTTAGTTTCAGGTATATAACATAATGATTCAATATTTGTATATATTGTGAAATGATCACCACAATAAATCTTCTTAACATCTGTCACCATACATAGTTACAGAATTTTTTTTCTTTTTTTTTTTGAACTGAATTGGGGGCCTCACTGCATTCAGGAAGCACACCCCAGTTCAGCATGTGAGTCCACCTGGGCTGGAGTCGGGATTCGATCCTCGGTCCTTGGGGCTTCAAAGTGAGCACTTAACCCGCGGAGCCATCCCGGCCTTCCCAGAATTTTTTTTCTTGTGGTGAGAACTTTTAAGATTTACTCTCTTGGGAACGTTCAAATATGCAATACGGTATTATTAACTGTAGTCACCATGCTGTATCTTATACCTCTATGACTTATTCTGTAACTAGAAGTTTACACCTTTTGTCTCCCTCCACCCACTGTGTCCCCCCTCCTCTTCATCCTCCCACCCCTGCCTCCAGCAACCTCCAATTTGTTCTTTGTGTCTATGAGCTTGGTTTTTGTTTTTTAGTTTGTTTGTTTAAGATTTTACAGATAAGTGAGATCATATAGTATTTGTGTTTCTCAGAGAGAATGTGAGAGAGAGAGAAAAGAAGGGAGGGCCCAGAGCAGTCTCCATAATTGTACATCATTAGTTGTGACATAGTTTCATTCCACACAGGTAGATGTGGGGAACTGAACCAGGAGCCTCCTGCATGGGAGGCAAGAAGTGTCATCACTGTGCCATCTTGACAGTTGCCAGTTGCACTGCAGTTCAGCATATAAGCTTGCACAGGCCAGGACTGGGAATTGAATCCCAGACCTCATGGTTGGGAGGCAAGCGCTCAACTGCTGAGCTATCCCGGCATCCCTGAAAAGACTATTCTTTTTTTTTTTTTTTAAGATTTATTTTATTGATTTTTGACAGAGAGAAACAGAGACAGAGAGAGACAGAGAGAAGGGGGAGGGCCCAGAGCAGTCTCCATAGCTGACATTAGTTTTTCCATATAGTTTCACTCCACAGGTGGGCACAGGGCTGCGCAGGGCAGGAACTGAGCCGGGAGCCTCCCACATAGGCCCCGGCAAGAACTGAACTGGGGGCACACCCCATTTCAGCACATGGGTCCGCATGGGCCGGAGCCAGGATTCGATCCTCGATCCTCAGTCCCCGGGGCTTCAAAGCGAGTGCTTAACCCGCTGAGCCATCCCAGCTTTCCCAAGACTATTCTTAATTGAATTGTTTTTGCACTTTTGTTGATAATCATTTGACTATGTCAGCTTACTTCTGAACTTCAGTTTATTCCTTTGATCTATATTAAGGTGACTAGACGTCCCGCTTTTGGCGGGACAGTCTCAATTTTTAACAATTTGTGCTGCATCCCGCGGCGTTTTTAAAAAGTCCCGGTTTTTGGAAAGAATGCACGACAAGCGAGGGAACGGCGCAAGATAGACCAAATTTTTAATCAAGAACCCCCTCCCCCCCGGTCAATGGTGTCCCGCTTTACCAATGTTAAAATCTGGTCACCTTAATATATATGTCTCTCCTTTTGCCATACTATGCTATCTTGGTGACTAGCTTTATAATCAGTCTTCAAATCAAGTAATGTGATTCCTCCAATTTTGTTCTTCTTTTTGAAATAATTTTACTATTTTCTTTTCTTTGCATTTCCATACAAATTTTAGAATCAGGTTGCTGATTTCAACAACAACAAAAATCTTGTGGGGATTTTGATAGGCATTGCACTGAATTTGTAGATCAGTTTGGAGGAAATTGCTTCTTAATAATATTGAATGTTTCAATCCATGGCATGGTATAGCTCTCCACATTTATTTAGATCTTTCATTGCTTCATTGTGTTTTGTGGTTTCCAGCCTATAGATCTTGTAAATGTTTTTTTTTTTATTGTATGTAGGTATTTTGGGTTTTGTGGATGAAATTGTTCAAGTAAATTTACTGAATTAATGAGTAAATAGTGCCAACCTACTTGTAAAATGCTTATCTTGAGTCTAGTCAAATACGAGATGCTAGAATAGTGGTTGGCTAAGTCATCAAAGCCCTTGTGTATGGCCAGGCCAGCAGTGAGGCTAAGAGATCTAAGTATAACTCTAAAAGGCAGGAAATATGGGTTTCATTCTGACACCCTTGTCACCACGTCCTTTAACCTTGGACAGCTCTTTCTCCCTGTCCAGGGTCTGCCTCCAAGCACAAGTTGCACATTGAGTGAAGTCTACACTTTTAGGGACTCTAGGCAGAGCTGGCTTTTCCTGTAGGTGCAATAGACAGTTGCCTCCTTTGCCTGATTTGCACATGCTAGGTAGCCTGTCTAACCAACCATTTCTCACCCATTGGCCTGGTTTGGTTCCTAAACTACCTCTTTCATATCGCTCCTTTTAGTAAAGTGTTATATTTCCACACGGCCCTTATTAATTAATATATGTGTTCCCTGGGAGGGATACTCTGGCCCTTAGAAAAGTAGATGCTCACATCTCTTCTACCCAATTAACATGTCCTAATTGAGCACCCACCATGTGCAAGGACTTCCAAGATGAGAGTTGTATCCTTCCTTTTAAGGAGTTTACAATGGTAGGGAATTAGGTTAGCAAAGTCAATTTTATTTGAAGGAAGGATTTCAGGGTAGGTCTGAAGGAGGGGGGCGGTCTCTTGGATCATTCGACTCAATGAAGGAATCTGGCATCAAGGGAGCTTGGGAGAGCATGGATGCTTGAGGCAAGGGTGAAAGGGCAGCAGAGTCACAGAAGAGGCAATAGGGTAATGACAGTAGACTCTACCTGCTGTACATTTTTCTTTTTGTTATAGGAACATGCATATTAAGCAGACCCACAAACCTTATATTAAGAGATACTGCTTATTATTTGTGAATAACAATACCTTAGGGTTATATGGTATTATATAGTTTATACATCATTTTCGTGTAACTTTATTTAACTTGTACAACAGCTTTATGTGGTAAGTGGTAGGTGTATTAGGTACCATAACTGCTCTAATAAAGAACTATAAAATTATTTTTATTTCTTTCTCATATCATAGATGAATAACTGGAATGGGTACAAATTTAAGGGGAAAATTTCCTCCCCCACAGGCACCCAGGAAATCAGCTTCCTTCCATCTTGGCCCCCTACTCTAGGTTCTAGGATTTTAGGGGAAAGAATAGGAGAATGATGGTGAGGATTTTTTATGACTAAGACCCTGAAATGGTACACATCACTTCTGCTCATTCAGTAACATAGTCCTATCTAAACACAAGGGCAACCAGAAGATGCCTCCAGGCTGTGTGGAGAAAGAGAAGAACTCTGACATCGGTAGGTCCAAGCTGTCTCTGCTCCAGAAGGTGTTGCCCTCATTTCCAGATGGGAAAACTGAGGTTCCGAGAGGTTAAATGACTTAGCGAAGACCACACAACTACTAAGTACAGGAGTGAGGATTCCAGCCCAGATCTTCTGTTTTGATAGAACAGGAACTATTCTAGTAGCAGTAATGCCAACAATAATATTATCTAACATTTGTGAGTGTGGATGCATATTAAATGGAACAAGATACAGAAAGGTTTTAGTACATTCCAGATTCCTTCCTACCTTTGGGCTCTGCTACACATCCAATAAAAAAGAGCCAAGGATTGTCCCTGAGGCCTGAGGTTGCAGGGGGACTGCATGAGCTGGCAGCTGGTGCTGGCCTATCAGCGGAGCCTTGGGAAAGTGGATGAATAGACTCTAGTGGTCAAAGGTGCTCTCTCTGCAGGCCTGGGAGGTGGCACACAGCAGACACTGGCTCTGCTGGGCCTAAAGGGGCTGCACTTGCCTTTCCGACAAGACGGAGCTGCCCCTTGTAGGCCACTCGCCATGTGTTCCCTGCACAGCCCCACAGTGTCAGGCTTGTGCTCGGGCCAAGGATGGGAAAACCCTCCAGCCAGCACCTGTTGCTTCAGGAATGCTTGTGGGCCTGACAACTTTTAAAAGATTAATTTTAATTATTTTAAAAGCTCTAGATGAATGAGTAAATTGGCACCCATAACTCATATATTATTTATAGGTTTGTCTTTTAAAATAGCTCTTTTCACTTGTGTGGCAGAGATGTATGGATGGACAGGGTTCTATGACTGACATTTGTGACACAAGAAAGAAAATATAAAAAGACTTCTCAGCTAAGGGAGGTCGGGCTGCCTCGTCTGGAAGAGGTCTGGGTGAGAAGCTGCTGCTTTCATCAGTGTTGCAGGTGACAGAATAAGGCATGGGTTGGCTCAGAGCTGCTCTGAGTGGTTTCATGATTGGTAGACGTTTATCACAGCTCGGGCCCTATGGCCACTGCCCGTCCCTTCTGCCACCACAGTCCAGCCAAAGAGGAAGAGACTGCGGGAACACGTGACTGGGGTGGCAGGGGCAACAGTGACACCGTCAAGGATTGATGTTGAGCCTGAATCCACAGCACTATTGCCACATGCCCTGTTGCTAGCCCCCTCACCACCTTGGCCTCCAAACGGGCCTCCAAACAGTGTGTTTTCTGCAGGAGGGAGCAGTGCTTTGCATTCCTCAGTTCTCGTCCACTTGTTTAACGGTTTGTAGCCTCATTTCCTGTACTTGGCATTATGCTGGGTAATTAGGACAAAAAGAATGAATAAGGATGTCTCTGCCTTCAAGTCTCTTTCAGTCTACTAGGAGAGAGAGAATAAATTATTATCCTACAAAGTGACTAAGCAGTTGTATGAAAATGAGCACAGAATGTTATGGCAATCTAAAAGCACCTTGCCCACCCCTGCTGCAGGGGCTAGTGGTGGAGATGTGGAGTTTTCTTGAAGGAGTGAAGACTAAGATGAGTTCTAAAGGACAAGAAATTATTCTGAGAAAGAGAGAGGCTCTTCTGGGCTTAGGGGACAGCAGGTATACAGAACATGACCAGAGACAACGGGGAAGCTGAAGAGAGCTCTTACAGCGGGAAGGAAGGGTTAGATGGAAATAGTGTGCAGGTAGGGCTTTGACTGTGGTTTCTTAGGGTTTTAAACTCTTTTGTGGTAGAGAAGAGCTCTTAAAGTATGGTAGTGACATAATCATACTTGTGCTTGAAGGTGATCTTTCTGGCTACAGCGTACAGGATGGGAGGCCAAAGAGCAAATCTAGGTATCGAGAAATCCGCAGGGAACCACTAGGCTTGAAATGATGGTGGCCAGATGTGAGGGAGCAATGGAGACAGAGGATAGAGATTTGAAGGACATGGAGGGGACTGAGTTGATGAGCTACCAGGATAGGAGCAGAGGGGTAGAGCACAACCTCAGGTTTTGCTTTGGGCCATTGGGATATTGGTGGACAGGGAGCACGACACCAAGACCCAGGACAGGGATGGTGATAGATTCAGTTGCAGATTGTGTGGAGTATGAGGGACCCGTGGCTCTCCCAGGTGGGTATTCAGAAGGCAGTCAGAGGTGATAGGTGGGAGCTGAGGAGATGGATTTGGAAATCATTAGCATGAGATGGTAATTCAAGTCATGGGATGGAGGCTACTAAGAAGAGTGTGTACACAGGAAGAAGCAGACTAGGCCCAGGAGAACTCTGGAGAACATCACCAATCAGGGGATAGGAAGAGAAAAAGTAGACCACAGAGCAGGCCAGGGAGGAAGGGCCAGGGAGTAAGAGAGAATAAGGAGCATGTCCTGGAAGACTAAGGATGTGACTTCAGGAAATTTTGGAACGGCTTCAGAGCTTAATGCTTCTGTGAAGTCAAGATAAGACCAGGAAAGTATCTGTTGTTTTAAGCAACAAAGAAGGGAAGTGTCAGTACCCTTTGGAGAAAATAGGGTCTTGAAGTGATAGGGAAAGCCAGATTTCAATAAAAAAATTTTTTTACAGAGAGAGACACACACAGAGACAGAGACAGAGAGAAAGAGAAGGGGAAGGGCCCATAGCAGTCTCCATAGTTGCACATCATTAGTTTTCAATATAGTTTCATTCACAGGTGGGCATGGGACTGCACAGGGCAGGAACCAGGCCAGGGGGCCTTTCTCACGGGAAGCATGTCCCCATGAGCCAGGGGGCCTCCCACATGGGAAGCATGCCCTGGTAAAAACTGAACTGGGGGCACACCCCAGTTCAGCATATGGGTTCCCACGGGCCAGGGCTGGGATTTGATCCTTGGACCCCGGTACTGCACAGAGAGTGTACCCACTGAGCCATCCCAGCATCCCCCAGATTTCAATAAATTAAGGCATGGGTTTGGTATGACTGAGGAAGCTCTCATGGATATACATAAATATACTGTGTCTATTTTTACCTTAGAAGCAGAGTTTGCCCAGTGCCTCTCAGTTCATTATCATTATTTTCTAGGTAAAACCCCTCTCCTGGTTGGTTGGTTGATTACCTTTTATCTCCATTTTCCTCTTCCATTCCCTTCACTTCATTTTCATGTGTTTTAAATTTTTTCCTTTTGTTAATATATGGTCTTATATATTGTTTCATATGCATATATTTTTAAATTATGTCAATGGTGTATTAGAGATGTCATTCTGTTTATTTTATCTACCACTGTTTTTCTAAAGATTTATTTTTTTTGTTTTTGACAGAGAGACAGAGAGAAAGAGAGAAGGGGGGGGGGGCCCAGAGCAGTCTCCATAGTTGCACATCATTGGTTTTTGACATAGTGTCATTCCACACAGGTGGGCGGGGACCACATAGGGCAGGAACCAGGCCAGGGGCCTCCTGCATGGGAGGCACGCCCCTCCAGCAAGGGGCCAAACCAAGGGGCCTCCCCCATGGGCGACTCCCCCTATTGAGAAGCGAACTGGGGGCCTCCTGCATGAGAATCACACCCCAGTTTAGCATGTGGGTCTGCACAGGCTGGGGCCAGGACTCAATCCTCTCTTCCTGGGGCTGCAAAGTGAGTGCTTAACCTGCTAATCTTTCCCATGTTTTTAAGGTCCTCCAATACTTCCCTGTGCCGTCCACATGTACATTCACATTTTATCCCCTTGTGATGGACACATAGGTTATCTCCACCTCCCTGCCACCACAATCACAGCTGCAGTGAACATCCTTGCACATGTCCCCTTTTAAATCTGAGTGAGAAGCTCTTTGATCTCTGTGCCCAGGAATGGAGTTGCAGATAGGTCACCTGCCTGGGACTGGCACATTGCCCTTCATAATGGCTGGGCCACTCCACATTCCCATGCTGTGCCTCACCATCTATATCTCACATTTTCCAGCTTGAGAGTGTTTGTGTTATCTTTTTATTTTCATCTGCATTTCTTGGGTAACTAATGACCTTGCGTATCTCTTCATAGAGTTTTACCTTTTTGAATTTGCCTGTTTTGTAACTCACCTGTTCATATTCTTGGCAACTATGACAAGAAATTTGGCTCTGAAAGGGAGGAGAGAAAGGATAGCAATGAGGAGTTTCATTTAAGATGGGAAAGACTTGAGCATGTTAAAATCAAGATGGAAGGGAGAAAAGCTAAAGATGCATCTTTCTCCCAGAACCGGAAGGATGGAGGGAGGGAAGGAGGGAGGGGTGGTGAGGATATGGCCTCACGCAGCTGAACCAGTGAGGCTAGGGGTAAGGAGAGGGACTGTGGAAAGGACATCAGTGCACAGATCATCGCCAGCTTTCCCTGAGCCCATCTTGACTGCCCCCTTCAGGGCAGGAGACAGTGGAGGACCCATGGGACTGGATAGAAGGAGAAAGGCAGCTTCACTCAGATTCTAGGAAAATCTTGTACAGTGTGTTTCTAAACGCTTGCAAATTATGTGCTTTAAATTACGAAGAGAGATGCCTAGATTGGAGCATTTGGGATGTGACACAAAGTTGTAGAGGGACATGACACAATGGTGGAGGTGGGGGGAGGGCGGGTACATGAGGACCCTCCTTGTTGGAGCAGAGATAGCATAGGAGAGAGTTTGAGCTCAACACAGAATGGAGTAGGACAAGCTTGTCCAACCCATGGCTTGTGGACTGCATGCGGCCCAGGACGGCTTTGAATGTGGCCCAACACAAATTTGTAAACTTTTTAACAAGATTATGAGACTTTTTTGTGACTTTTTTTTTTTTTTAGCTCATTAGCTATCATTAGTGTTAGTATAGTTTATGTGTGGCCCAAGACAATTCTTCTTCCAGTGTGGCCCATGGAAGCCAAAAGAATGGACACCCCTGGGTAGGGCTTTGGGTTAGACTGTGTGCAGTGCAGTTGCTGAAAGCTGACAGAGCAGAGGTATGTTACTATGAGAAGGGCTGTGCAGGATGGATTGAAGAGGCTGAGCATGAACAGAAATTACACAAGTCCAGGCAGGAAATGGTAGAGTCTGAAGTGGAATAGAAGCTTTAGAACATAACGGAATGAGGAATGGAAGACACTTTACAAAGGCATAATGACTGGCTGTGGTGATGAATGCATATTGAGTAAGTGCTCAGTACACGTACCGTAAGTGGGATCGTTGAATGAGTAGTGTGTGGCTCAGGGTGTATGCTGGGACAGAGGGGTTTAAAGAGACTCCAGAGTTTGAGCTTAGGTCTGTAAGAGGAGGAGAGTATTTACTGAGCACCTGTATGTCCCAAGCGTAGTGCTAGGCCCTGGAATATAATAAGGAATAAGACATACATGTCTGCTGCCTGCAAGGAACTGTAGTCTAGTCAGGGAGAGTAAGCTGGCACATGTCTGAGCCATCACAGTCATGATGAGTGCTATGAAGGGGTCAAGCAGGGTGCCCAGAGTGAGGATGACAAAGGACTTACCTTAGGTAGTAGGGTGCTCAGGGAGGAGTTCCCCGGGGAGTGATATCTAAGAGGAGACTTGAGGAATGAGAAGGAGCCAGGCATGCAGGTGCTCCAGGAGGTGTCCCAGGCTGGGGGCACAGCTTGCACAGAGTCTGAGCTGGTGGGGAAGTGGCAAGTTGGAAGAACTAAAAGGAGACCTGTCAGTTGTATGTAGTGAGTGTGGGCAGATGAGCTTGGAGAGGGAGGGAGAGGCCAGACCACGCTGGGCATTAGGGCCTTGGTAAGGGGTTGACTTTTACGCTAAGTTCCAGTTATACCTAGGGAATATGACTGTTTTATAAGATTGATGAAATTTCATAATAAACACATGGGGATGCCAGGATAGCTCAGCAGTTGAGTGCTTGCCTTATAGTTGCAAGGTCTGGTGTTTGATTTCCGGCCCTGGCCCTTGCAAACCCACATGCTGAACTGTGGCACAACTGGTAACTACCAGGATGGCATGGTGGTGAAGGTTCTCACCTCCCATGTGGAGACCCCTGATTTGGTTCCTGCCCCATGAGGCCCCACATCCACCTGTGTGGAATGAAACTATGTCACAACTAATAATGTGCAACTATGGAGACTGCTCTGGGCCCTCCCCCCACTTCTCTCTCTCTCTCTCTCTCTCTCTCTCACCCTCTCTCTCACCTCTCAAAACAATAAAGTAAATCTTTAAAAATAATAATAAACAAACATTTTTGTTGCACAAAATTTGGAGCATACATATCTAAAGTAGAGAGAATACTATGAACCTCCCTAAGTGTGAATCACTCTCGGTCAACAATTATTAGGGGTTCCCAATTTGCTTCATCTGCTCCCCACTTAGCTGAAGCTTATTTAAGCAATAATTCCAGGTGATATCATGCCCTACCCCCTACATCTTTTAGTATCACTAAAAAATATGTTTATTTTATTACATAACTACAATGTCATTACCACACCTAACATAATTGACTATAATTCCTGGTTATCGTCCAATATTAAGTCTACAGTTCAGATTTCCCTGATTGTCTCAAAAATGTGTTTTGATAGTTATTTGATTCAAGATTCAAACAAGGTACACATTGCATTTGCTGATTACGTCTTCTAAGTCTCTTTTGATCTACAGCAGTCTTTACTTTGTGTGTGTGTGTATGTGTGCATGCATGTGTGTGTTTTAATGCCATTGACTTGTCAAAGATTTGGAGTCAGTTGTCTGCAGAATGTCCCACATTATGTTTCTTTCCTTCCTCATGTTGTCATTTAACTTGTTTCTCCATCTGTTTTAATTCCTATAAATGGGAAGTAAGTGCTAAAGACTTGATCAGATAGAGGTTCAACATTTTTGGCAAGAGTGTCTTTGGTCATGACGTTCTTCATCTTGCATCATATGAGGAGATATGTGTATCTAGCTGTTCTTAGTGACGTTAAGATTCCTCAGTAAACCCAAGTATCTGGAACTTGATCCCTTTGCATAGTTCCCATCAACCTCTTATCTGATGGCTTTATTTTCTTGATGATCTTTCTGAATCAGTTACTTCACTAAAAATATCTGTGATTATTTTGATCTATTCTTGACTACTTCCAATGCTGAGATTTTACAACCTCCCTGTGCAGTTTTCATCAGAGATAAGAGGTCACTGTGGTTATTCTATAAAATTCTTCATGGAGGATGAGAAACTGGGCATCAACTTTCCCATTGAACTACCATAGAATGTTACTTCTTTTGGGAGAGGAGGCCAGTGTCTATCTTGAAAGAAGTGAGTTTGCAGAGGTAAGAGGTAGGACTGGGTTGTGATAGCTTTCTGTGAATGCAGATATTGAGCCTAAGAATCCCAGTAGAGACTAGTCTTTGAAAATTATGTACATATATTAAGAGTATCATCTCTGCTGTCCCCTTTAATCATTCCCAGTGGGCGTTTGCCTCTATGTAGAATGTGAGGAGCTGATAGATGCTGTTAAGATAGAGGGCTAATGGGACAGTCCCTATAGCAGAGCTGAGCTGCACCTGTTCCCAACCAAATCCCTATAAGAACTGTTAGGGCCATGAGCTCACCCCCACCCCCATTCCAGCAGCTGCAGCATAACTGGAGCCAGTTCTTAGTAAGAGATTTTTCCATGATGAGGGCGGACAAGTTGTGACACGTGTGCCTGAAGTCCCTGCCTGGTGACAGAAACTGGAGCAGAAGGGTCTGGGTAAGGCCTTACCAGGCAGTAGTGGACTAGAAGGACCAGGGTATTGCAAATGCATGAGGATCCTTGATGGTGGCAACCATGGATGCGAATGTTGAGACTTTGAGAAACCCAAACCACACCCTGCCACTGACAGACTGGGAGCCAGGCAGGTCGGGATGGGAAATGCTGAGTGTGCCCTGGGGATGGGAAGTGGCCGGGGCCAGGCACTCCTGGTGATGTCCATCTGGTGGAAAGGTCACCCACAGGTGGCATGCTTACCTGAGCATCACTGTGACCTCATGGCCTTGAAAACCTTCTGTTCTGCTGTCCTGGGAACCATGTGCTCAGTCTTAGCCATATGGAGATTGAGCCGTAATTTCTAGGTGGGGATGTCTGGTAAACAGATGGAAGTGCCAAACTAGAGGGCTAGGGCTGGAGGTAGACTTAGAGCCCTTTCACTGGGCGTCTCATTGGTTCTCAGACTGTTTTAGGGAGCATGTATGTATTTGACTATGTTTTGATGCTCTATTTTCTTTTATTTTTTAAATTAAGTTTTAATTTTTAATTACAATTGACACTCAATATTATTATATTAGTTTCAGGTGTACAGCATAGTGGTTAGACGTTTATATAATTTAAAGAGTGATCCCCCGGTAAGTCTAGCATCCATCTGGCACTATATATTGTTATTCTTTAAGGTGTCTATTAATATGCAATGAGATGATGATCAGAGGGAGCTGAAGGATATTCCCTTTTGTAAATGCACTGGCAAAGAAATTACCAAGGAAACTTCAGGATTTAATCTCCTGGGTTGCGATAGTCCCAAAATATGTTAAAAGCTGGTTTGGGGTAGCATCAGGGACAGGACAAAATAGATAGCAGGTTAGGAGGGCTTAAACCTTACAGTTAGAGAGAAAATGAAGGTAGAGTGGGTCTAAATTCTCTGTTTAAGGAAGACAGTAGCCAAGCTTTTGCAGCCGCCTGCACTGGTGACTCTGCTAAGGCATAGCGGCATCACCCTATGGTGCCCCCATTTCCCACCCCTGAAGGAGATCTTTGGGTTTCGTTGCTTCACACATCTGTGTGGGGTGGGGAGCAGAAAAGAGAAGCACATCTGTCGCCTCTGCTCAGCATGGTGGGGAAGGCCGACATGAGTTCTACCTAGGGCTCCGGAAGCACCAGCCTGCAAGCGGGAAACGAGCTGCTCCCGCAACCGTTGGGTTCCTCACCACCCGGGGATGAACTGGGCATAGCCCAGGAGGCTGAGATTCCAAGGCCTAACATGCGATCTCAGAAGTGGACAGGTTCTTGGGCACATGTGTGGAGGGTGGTGGGGCTATGGATTGCGTCAGTGACATTGTGAAATCCACTTACCAAGCAGGCACTCATCCTGTGAGTGAGTGCCCAGTGCGATCAGCTGAGCTCTTCGGTACTGAATTGGGGACCCCTTCTGCTAAAAGTATAACCTGGGACAGGGGGTGCCAGAGCTCACTAGGGTGCGGGGGAGCCCATGGACTGTGCATTTAGAGACAGGCCTGCCCAGCTGCTAGACAGACGGGTTATGAGAAGGATTTTTGGGGAGCTTGAGGTTGACTTGGGGAGTGACTGGATAAGGACCTACTTCTTGTGTCTTTTTTCCTGTGCTTGCTGGCAGGGACTGGGCTGCAGTTTAGGGGCCCACTGCTAGCCCTGTACTTGCTACCCTCCAGGCACATGGAGGGCCACTTTGGCTGCATAGATGACTTACCGCCTTAAAAATGTGACCGGATCACCTCAACTCCAAGTTCCCCGCAGGTAGCAACTTCACTGTCATTTCCATGACTGCTCAGTTGATTAGGTGTCCCCACCATGAGCCCCCAACACATGCTATTCTTTTTGGTCCTGATGGTTTCTTTACTGCCAGGCCTTCGAAGGGACATTATGCCAATCATGGAGATGGAAATGGGTGACACTGAGAAAGCACTGGGTTAAGTTTGGTTTTAGGCATTGGGGCTTTTTTAGTGTCGTTTTCTTTTCCTGGAATAACCGTCTGTGATTGTCCTGTTTTCTTATTTTCTCTTCTGCCTCTTGTACCTCATTTCTCCACGATTCCCCCCTTACAGCTGAGCACTTAGGCCACCCTCACCCCCTGGCCCTGATGGAATGCCCCTGGGGTGGACATGGCCGGGGATGGCACGAAGAGGCCTCCTTTTGGTTTCTGTGTCTTCTTTCCTTAGTGTTTATCTCCAAGGACCTGACCCTTCCGAAAACAATACCTCTAGACGTGTGTGTTTAGACCCATGCGTGCTTTTTCACGTTCAGGGCCGAGCCGCGGCCTGGCTGCTGCCTCCCGTGAGCCGCAGTGGCAGGAGGCACGGTGTGTTTGAGCAGGATGCATTGCTGCCGAGTGGCTGCTCTTCCGCACCAGGGCCCTCAGTCCTGCCCTCAATGCTGGGCTGCTGGGCTCCCTACTCGGGTTCGTCTTTCTGGGGCAGACTTATTTACGGAGCCTCGGCAAAGGTAACCTCACTCCCCCAGCCCCGCGGCCCGGGCCTCTTGCGGCCACTCTTAAAAATAGCCAAGACAAGGAGAGCCAGGGTTTGGTTACCTCTTGTTCGCAGGATCTGGTCTCACTTCGCCTCCTGCATCCTGGCAGCTCAGGCCTCTGAGTGCTGGGCCCCTAGACCTGTCAGTCCCTCCTGCTCAGAGCCAGCTAGAGGTTCCCTTCATGGAAGTGGGGAAAGACACGGGGCATGGGGAGTCCGTCCCAGCAATCTTCGCCCAGCCAGTTGGGTGGGAAGTCACAGCCTAAAATTAGAGTGTCCATTTGTGGAAGATGGTAGGCTGTTCAGAGGACCAAGGCTGTTCTTGGGCACAGGCCTGGCATCATGGGACATGCCGTGTTTGGGTAGTAAATGGCTTCCCCACCTTACACCTTCCCTGAGTAACGAACACCTTTGCGGAGTCCTGACAACTGGGGAGTGCCCTCTGTCCCCAGGTGCCATGTCCTTTCCCTGCCTCCTCCTCTAAAATCTGCCTGGTCGGGGTGTATAAATTGGGGCACAGCTTGGCCTGTGGTCCCAGCCACAGCCGTCATTTCCTAGATGACCTTGTGGAGATTTCATCCTGTAGTAGGCCTTGGGTTTCTCCCCTGTGCAATTAACGGGGATAATTCTGGCTCCTGTCTTACCTCAAAGGGATGTGGTAGGATTGATTAATCAAAAGGGGAAAAAGAGGCTGAAGTGATTCAGTCTGAAGAGTCAGGGCTCTAGCACCGCAGTCACACGTGGATTGGTGAGCTTGCTTCATTTCTTCAAGCGTGTGCCGCCTTGAGTCGGTGAGTGTGTGTGTTGCAGTGTGTTTGTATGTGATGTGTGTGTGTGTGTGTGTGTATAAGTGGTGTGTGCATGCATGCCCTTGTGGAGGGAGTGGTTTACCTCACAGCTCACTGGTTGTTGACACTAGTCTGCCTTATGGCCTCCCCACACATATCTGCTCTGCTTGGATATGAAGGCTCTGGCCCTGTCTTCTCTTACAGACTTGATCTTGGAGTCCATTAAACGCCCTGGGGAGATGACTCAATGGCAAATTAAGGGGAGGAAATTAAGGCTGAAGGAAACCTTGTCCTTTTCCAAAGGCCTAAGACATTCAAGACCTTGCTCTGTGCTTCTAGCCTCCTGTCCCCTTTCCTCCCTGACCCGGCCCGTGTCCTCTAGTTACGTTGCAAGGTTCCTGATTTTGCCACATTCTTCCTCACTTTCAGAACTGTGCACCTGCTCTTTCTTCCCTTTGTTTGGACTCGTCGTTTTGCATTCTCTCCCTTCACAGGATGTGCCCAGCCTTCCTTTCTGAATCAGCTTAAACTTCCCTCCCCCTGACACCAGCCCTACTATGAGTCCCTCACCTTGCCTGTCTTTCCCAATGGTGGCATGCATCACAGTTATTACAATTGCTTATTTAATCGTCTGTCTTGCTGCCTGATGTAATCTCCGTGAAGGCAGGGCGCTCCCCTCATGATTGCCTGGCACAATGCCTGTCACCTCATTTGGGCTTGATACATAATTAAAATTAATCATGAATGAACGAACAAACATGATAAGTAAGTGGCCGAGGGCGCAGCATTCCCGGCACCCATGCTCAATGCATAAACACACACAGCTTCCTTATCTGTGGGATCCCCTCACTACCACCATCCCACCACCATGCTGATGGCCCTGAGGGGACAGCAGGCTTGTCTGGGCTCCGTGATCTGTCCTGGGATTCAGCAAACCATGTCTGAGCACCTGGCCACACCTCAGAGAAGGCAAAACCAAGAGCCCAGCTCCCTGAATATTTGCAGCTGGGAAAGAACTCCCAGGGATCCTGGCAGCCTCTGGGGGAGAGTAGACTTTCCCCTGTGCAGCTGTCTGGGCTGGTGGCACCAATGGCGTCTGGAAGCTCACATTCAGCCCTCTTCCCACTGATTCAGGTCTGAGTCAGACTCAGCCGATTTCCACTTCTCCTCCCTCCTTCACTGTCCCCACTCCCAGCTCTTCCCGCCTTGGGTCCTGGCCCCAGTCCACAGTGTGGGGGTGGGGCTGCTCTTCTCAGCTAGTCCAGCCAGCCTCAGGTTCCCAAGAGAGCCGCTCCTCTGGGGGCACCCTGAGCAGTGACAGTGGGTTTGGAGAGAGCGTCTTGCTGCAACGGACGTCTCCACCTGCTGGCCGTCCTGACCCTTTGCTGCATCAGCTCCGTCCCCGCCGCCACTGCCGCGGTTACTGTTGCTGCTGCTGCTGTGATATTTTATATCCGAGGACCCAGGGACCCCGGGGAGGAAGCATGGCCAGGCAGATGGCACTGTGTGCCGCTCCCGCCAGGATCTACTACTGCTGGATGCTCCGAATAAGTTTCCCCTGAGAAAAAGTCCAGGGGGGGTGGGAGCTAACCCTCTGACTGTGTTGCTGTCCCCCCCCCCCCCCCCCCAGGGACTCTTCCATGAAGACTGAGGCAGGCAGAGCTGCTGAGAGCCTGCTGACATGACATCAGCCACGGAGTTTGAAAACGTGGGCAACCAGCCACCGTACAGCCGGATCAATGCCCGCTGGGATGCCCCGGACGATGAGCTGGATAACGACAACAGCTCAGCCAGGCTCTTTGAGAGGTCCCGGATCAAGGCCTTGGCAGGTACCGTTTGGGGCCATGGGGGTGAGAGGAGCTGTTGTCACAGTGCTGAGGTTCACCCCCCTCCTTGCCTGTACTGCATCTTCTGTGTGTATTGGCATGAGCCCTGGCAGGGTGGTGATGGAGACGTGGTCGTGTGGCTCAGAGAGGCTGGGCCCCCTCGGGAGGGAGGGGCAGGCAGCCTCGGCTCCCACGTGTCCCCTGCTCCCTCCCAGGCAGAAGGCGGTGCCAGGTGGGCCCTGCCCTCTGTCTCTGTCCTGGATGACCTGCGGCCAAAGTAAGAGAAAGTCCGGTTGAAGGAGTGTGAGGGGCTGGACAGCTGGGCAGAGGGGCATGAGGCCTCAGGAGGCACCGCGATCTCCTGCCTGGTTTTGGGTAGAGGCATTATCGTCATCCTCTCTGAGGTCCCGAAGGAAAGGGTGATTTGATGGGAAATTGAGAACAGATAATGTCCACCCCACACTGCCTCAGAAAGGAGGATTTTCTGGACTAAACCTCTTATCCTTAAATTGGACTTAGATTTAGATTTTTACTTAGAAGGTTCATAATAGGACGTGTGTGTGAGAGAGACAGAGATCTTAAATCTCCAGTAGAAATGGCTTCTCCTCCCCTTGCTGGCTCAGACCTGATCCTTGGGATTTTTTTCCCCCACCAATCCCTGTGACCATCGCCTCCCTGGAGCCTGGCTCAGGAAGGCTGTATTCTGACCCTAAGTCCTTGACCGGTGAAGAGAGTTTGAGTTATGTGGGGTGATGTGTGGGTGTGTATGGCGTTGGGGTGGGTTACTTCATCTGCTCTACCAGTAATCAGCCTAAATCAGACTTGTCTCCCATCCCTGCTTGTCCCCACCTTCTGCCTTGTCAGAAGGGCACAGCATTTCCCCACAAGCACTTTCTGGAGTGATTCTCCCACCGTCCCCATTGCTCACAGCCCCATCTGAATTTTGTGGCCGTACTCTTCTAACGTACATCCTTCCGCCCTGCTCCCAGATCGCTTGGTCTCCAGTGGACCTCAAGGCATGAGCAGAGCCCTAGACCCTTCTGAGACCATAATGACCTTTTCCTTCAGGAGTGTCTGGGCTTCCCATCACCATAAAAGGACTGTGTGTCTCATTCCTTTGTCTTGGTGGGAAATCCATTCAGGTTGCAGCTATCACTCTTTCTGCCCTTGTTCTTTGCAGGAAACTCCCTCTGTTTTCCTTCATTGCCTCCTCACTACCTCCTACCCCACAAAAATTCTTCCATGGTTTTCCTTGGGGACATACAAGTATGGTAGCACTAACCCCTTGCTTTTGATGATGTAATTTTAACCTCTTTAACTAAGCTCACGACCTTGCCTTTGCTTGTCTGGTTTTAGCCTCTTTATATCTTGTGCTGGCTGCATTGACCCTGGAGAGGTGACTGGAGGGAGAGAGGTACCATTGTCCATAAGGTTTGCCAAACGACAGTTTGAGGACTTGGGACTGTGTTTTGTACAGGGATCATTTAATCTATTTTATAGGTACCCTGTGTTTTAAGAGGCCAAGGTAAATTCCATTTTAACAATTATCTGTTGTACTCCTACTATGTGTAAAGCTAAACCCCTGGCCAGACATGAAAGTGGAGAAGAAACCACAGAGATGAATCCTACATCTACGGAGTTTATGATCTATTCAGGAAAATGAACCATGTTCATAATTAATTAGCATGAGTAGAATTAGAGAGGAACTGTAGGAAAGGCACAAATTAAATAGCAATGAGAGCGCAAAGAAAGAAATGCAAGGGTAATCAGGGACTTCTTTGCAGAGAAGGTGGCCTTGCACTGGGGACTGAAGGGTGCCTGTGACTCCTAGCGGCAGATGGTCTAAGGTTTGTCTTCTTGGCCTGTATGTGTAGCCGGGTCTGATGAGCAGCCTGGGAAACTAATGGAAATGGGCTGATCAGGTTAATCAGGAAAGAGCCTCTGCCAGCTTGCCTGTTCCTCCCCAAGAGCATGCAGCTTATCCCCCCAAGAATTTGTCCCCCCAGGAGAGAGGAACCACAGAGTAATGGAGATGGGCAGGATTTAAAAAAACAGACAAGCACCTAAGCAGTTCGGTGACTTCCTGTCCTGAGAGTCCACTCTAAGTGACCGGTGGGAGGAGCTAGAGCTTCGAGAGGGTCCATCGTGCCTGCAGGGACTCATTCTGGTGGGTGGGCGGAGAGGAGAAAGGAAGTGTCCGTCTCCCCCAGCTTTGACTTCCTGATGTCTTTATCTGGAATACTGCCTTTGGGGCTTAGGAAGTCGAAGCAGCTCCCTGTGGTCCCCATCATTGCAGCATTGATTCCGTGTTTCTTGTAAGGTGATGGGGATCTGCTTTGTAAGTGTATGTGGCAAGGTGGGAGAGATTGGCTTGGCCTTTTCATTCTGACACTGAAGGTTCTGGGGGTGAGGAGGAGAAGTCACAAGACCCAGATCCAAGTTCTGGCTCCTCTTCTGCTTTAGAGGATGGCTGAATCAGTTACATGTTTTATAAAGTCAGGACAGCTGTCGAGAATATCAAGTAAGGCAACGTTTATGAAAGTTGTTCAGTATAATAAAATACTAGGTGAGTGTTTATATTTACAAGAAGTCATCTTAGTAACAATATCTTTGTCTCTTCTATAACTTCAGACGTCCAGTATCATTACCTCAGCCATTGTCCCAGGAAGCCCTTTCCCTCCCTTGTCTTAGGAGGCTTCGGCTGCAAGAAAGATCCATGGACTGGGGGAATTGGGCTGATGTTTATGCTGGGAGTTCTTGGCCTGGTCCCCGTAGGCCCCATGCCCATGGGGATGAAGGAGCATGCTGTGCAGCTTTCTCCATAATGCCATCCAGTCAGGATGCCAGCCGTGCCCCTGCCATCAGCTTGGTGACCTAGAAGGCCCAAGAATCCACAGGATGAGCCTCGTTAGATGCCTGTCCTGGTGTGGCAGCTCCCCTGGGTCCTTCTCTACTTAGTGACCCACCTGTGGTTAGAAGACTTGCATTTAGCCCACTGGACTCCATCTTTTCTGCCTCTCCCATCAACTTTCTCTTAGCTCCCAGGGCAATCCCCACTATTCTGCCTTTTAAACCATTCTGGTTACTCTTTGCTGAAACTGCCATATTGGAGTATAAATACCTGACCTCTCTCCAGAATGGATTACTCTGGATCTGAAACTGCAAATCAGCTTGACTAAAGTGAAGGGGGAGGTGGGTAAGTAAATGCTGCAGAGGCTTCTGGAAGGAGATGGCTTTGACCTTGGGAGGGCTGGGGGCCCAGTAGGTCCCTGGGCAGATGTGAGCCTTTAAAAATGCCAACACTTTATGAGGTTCGGCGGTCAGTAGCTGTGAGGCTTCTTCCCACACAGGGAACTGTCCTCAGCTTTGATGACTGGTTCTGGTACCTTCCTACTTTTTGGACCTGCTTTGAAAGATTAGAGGAAGGGAGGCAGTTGAAAAGGTTAAGGCCCTGTCCTTCTAAGAGGTTCCAGCCTTGGTGTTTCAGTAGAAAAGCTCCCAGTGTCTCCTAGAGCCACCTTTACTGTCCCCCACCCCCCATTTTCTGTCCTTCCCCTGTTTGTAGCGGGAGCCATTTGGGTAAACAGTTGTGGCATCTGGATGCGGGATGAAGCAGCTGCAGGCTGCAGGGGATTGACCAGCTGGAATGCCTGCCCCCTGTGCTTTCTCTCCTCTTCCCAGGGGGGGCCTCTGCCTGCCTGCGCACCGCACCCCCTTGCACCTCGAGCGACTCTGGGCAGATGCTGCCCAACTCGGAGAGGAGAGGAGGAATGCAACAGCAAGGTGCCCTGGACAGAGAAACCCTGAGCACCAGCCTCCCTCCCTTCCCTTTCCCACCGCCTCACACATGCACGCAGCTTGGCGTCCCTGCTCCTTCCTGCACGGAGGCATCTGGGAGGTTGCAGTGCAGAGAGCTGTCCAGGGCCTCCTGAGAAGGTGCATGAGGAGAGGGCCGGACATGTCTTTTCCCCTCTTGCCTGGCCCTGGGGCCTGCTGAACTTTTCATTACAGACAGACTCCACAGAGCTGCCCTTTTCAAGCAAAGTGCACAACACTCAACAATTGGAATCCCCGTGATTGTTTCAAACCAGAGGAGCACCTCCTCTCTGTACTCTCACCTTGTAGCCTTCTTTCCAGACCCGAGATGAGGCTGAGTGGTGAGGTGGTTTGAGCACAATGCAGAGAACGCAGCAGGGCAGCGGATGCGCTGCAGGCTTGGGCCCTGTGCTCGGCAGCACAACGTTGTTGCCAGTTGGAACCTTGAACATCTTCTAGACCCACTGTGCACAGGGCCCATGGTTGAGTTCCATGACCAGTAGATAATCCATCAGAGCCTTAGGAGAGTGGCCCTCAGAGCCTGCGGCTCCCTGCCCACCCCCTGGGGCCCCACAAAGTCCCCAGAGAGGGTGGTGTGGGCTCCTTTCTGACTTTGGTGACCAAAGGGGATGCTTGGCTTCTCCCTGGGCCCCTTTCCTCACCTGCAGCAGGATGACCCTGAGCCCAGGTCCCCCAGTTGCCTGACAATGGCTTTGTGTCCAGAGGGTGAATGGTTTCACCACTGTGGGGTGTGGTTCAGCAGCTACTTGGCACCCTGTTAAGTTGACAAATTGAGATGCAGCTACTGGAGACACAGGCTCCAGGTGGTAATGACCCTAAGTCTCTCTTGAGCTACCTGTGAGAAGAAAGATATTGTCATTAATGAGAGGTTTTGTGAACTGTTTTCTTCTGAGATTTCAAAAACAAGAAGTAGAGTTTTATTTAGAAACTATATATTGGGAAAATATCCTATTCACAGAAACATCTATAATCGTCAACACTCATTTTAATGTACTGTCAGAAGAAGAAAAAAAACAATTGGCTCAGCAGCTTTCTCTTGGAGGTCAGCCACTGTGTGTTCCCCACCCCACTTCCCTCCACCCACACACAGAGACCACTGCAGATAAACCTGCCAGGTACCTGTGGGGACAAACCTGCAAGAGAGGCCAGCATGTCACCTTTACTGTGTGGTCCTGCCCAGAGCATAACACCTTCTCCTACTGTCCTCTCGCCTCTGGAGAAAAACTGCTCTCCCTCCTTGAGGACGATTTGTAGAACCAGAGCTGTTCCCTTTCTCTGGATGACTGCTCTCGATCATCGGGAAGATGCTTGATCAAATATTAATACACTGAGGTTAATAATAAGACTGCCCTCCCCGTGAGGTGCAGTCTGAGGGAGCCATGTTAATAGCCTCCTCCATCTTTAGGACATTCCTGTGGGCTGTCAGCTTTGTTCCCAAGGGCAGGCTCTGACACCAGGCTTTGACTGTGCTCATGCTCCTGGAAGCAGCCAACACCCACCTACCCCACCCCTGCGATGGGCCCCCCACGCCTGCCTCCCTGCAGGCTGCTTGGCTGCAGAGGTGACCCAGGTGGTGGTTTCAGAGCATCTGTAGCAATTGATCATTTTCCCTTTTTATCATGTCACCGAGAGAGTGACAAGGAGGCTGGTAACAGTCTCTGGGAGCATTTTGCTCCAAATCCTTACAGACTCGGGAAGCTAGATTGAAGGGGCAGGTCCTGGCAGGAAGCAGCCAGATAGCAAAGGGGTGACTTAGAAATTTCAGGAGGGTTTATTTGCAAATGAATGTCAGGGTTGAAGGGTCAAAGGGCAGGAACCATTAGCAGGGCTACCAGGCTCTCAAGCTGGAGCAGTGGCCTTCTGTAGGGACCTGAGGGATGGAGCTGCCCCCAACCCATCAAAGTGCTTTCTGCAGGGAAGTGACATGCTTCTATTTGGGTTTTTTAAAGATCACTCTGACCTCAGTGGAACAGGTGTGGACAGGAGATGCAGTAATCCAGAAGGTGGCAGCATGAGCCAGCTTGGTGGCCGAAGGGGACAAGAAAGCGGTCCATCCCAGTGAAATCATACTTCTGTCCCCCTGCTTCTGTGATGGGCTTTCCCTACTTAGGTGACCTTGGCCAAGTCACTTTCTTGTTCCTCAAGGCCTCTGTTTCTTCACCTGTAGAACTAGGAGCTCAAACCAGATGATGTTCAAGGCCTTTCCAGCTCTGGTCACCTGGGAGGAAGGCACCTGTGGAGCAGTACTGACCACGGGCCTTTTTACCTCGATCTGTAGAGCTCTGCTTCCTGGCTTGGGGGAAGGGACTCGGTCTGTAGTAGCTTCTCTAGAAATTCTCTCTGTTCATGAAAGGCTAGGGTGAGGCTGTGTCCTGGGCCATCTTGACTTTGGTGGCCTTATTCTCTCACTGAGTATAATGTTTCCACATTGCCACCAACTGCATGCAGGACAACAGTGCTTGGTATTTGCACAGCTGCTTAGCATCTAGGTTAAGGTGACCAGATTTTAACATTGGTAAAGTGGGATGCCATTGACGAGGGGGAGGGGGTTCTTGATTAAAAATTTGGTCTATCTCCCGCTGTTCCCTAGCTTGTCGTGCATTCTTTCCAAAAATCGGGACTTTTTTAAAACGCCGCGGGACGCGGGACAAATTGTTAAAAATTGGGACTGTCCCGCCAAAAGCGGGATGTCTGGTCACCTTAATCTAGGTGCTCTTTATCCACGTGATCTCAATGACCCATCAATCACTCTAAAGTAGGCAGGGCATAGCTATTACTACGCCCCTTTATAGATGAAATGGGTCACACAGCAGGAAGTACCAGGACAGAACTAGAATCCCCGGGTTTTAAAATCATCACAGTGCTTTTGGGCAACAGCACCTGAGCCTTCTTTTTTGTTTTGTTTTGGGTTTTTTTGCTTTTCCTTTTTTATTTTTATTTTTGTGAGCCTTCTTGAATGTCCTTCAGCCCTGCCTTATCTCCTCCTTGACACCCCACTTGAGACACCCCTTTCCATTTTTTCTTCTACCACCAGCTTCTTGAGCCTCTGTGATCAAAACTCTGAGCTCATTTATACTTCTGTCTTACAGCCTGTGAATACCGTCACCTCCCAGGGTCAGCTGACCCTTGTTCTGTGACCATGTCCAGATCTGCTCCTGTCATTTCACTTCCATAGTTCACATTCCTGTGGGGCCATGTCACGCCAAGCAGAGCCTTCTGCAGCGACCGCAGAGCTAGGTTCCCTGGCCCATCCCACTTACACCAGACACTTAGAATCATTGTCCTTCAACAAATTTCTAGTGAGCCATTGATTTACTTAAGAACCTCCAGGCTTTTCTTTACCTAGAACCTGAAGTTCCGATTTCCTAGACTATCCTTCAACTTCTTTCTGTGCCCTGGGTAAGTTAACTGCTTCTCAGACTCATCCCCAAAACATGCATACAAGTACCCATGGGCACACGTATACACACATACACATTTGCCAGTTTTTACCTGAGGGCTTTGACAAGACCCCCTTCCTTCCCTGACATTCTAAAACCATTATCATCTTCAAAATTCAGATCAAAACTAGCCTTTTTCAAAAACAGTTTTTTAATTTAAACTGGTCTGTGATAACTTGACCAGTTATCTTTCCTACAATATCTTGTTATCTTGACCAGTTTCTTTTCCTACACTATAAAGACCCTCTGTTATTTAAAAAACAACAGGATGATAACTTTTATATTTTTAAATATTTGTATTACACAAGAATATATATAATTTAGTACAGAAAAGATTTAAAAAGCAGCTAAAAGAGAAAATTTAGAGACATTGTTAATGTCCTACATAGATATTTTAATGCCTGTCACTATATGACTGTAAATATTAAACTATTATTTCTCTTATAATTATAAAATTATTTTTACTGAGCAATAAAGTATGAATATCTTTTCATGTCAATAAGCATGTAGATAATCATTTTCATGACTCTGTAGTCTTCCTTTGTACTAATGTACCCGGGTCTAGTTAACCAGCATCTTAGTGTTCAACTCTGATCACTTTAAAAGTCAGTCTTATGTGCCTTATTCTTGCATTTTTCAGATATATAGTAAGTACCCTAAAGTTGTCTTAGAATCAACCCTAGCGAGATTCTAAATCCTTACAGGCAGCAGAGCTATGTTCTAGTTGTACACAATACCAAGTGTGATGAAAGTTGGTTGGTTTGAAAGAAAAAGTTCTCTTCTTTTTTTTCTTTTTTTTTTAAGATTTATTTTTATTGTTTTTGACAGAGAGATACAGAGACAGAGAGAAGGGGGAGGGCCCAGAAGAGTCTCCATAGTTGCACATCATTGGGGGAGTTTTTTTCCACATAGTTTCATTCCACAGGTGGGTGCGGGGCTGCACAGGGCAGGAACTGGGCCAGGGTCTTCACCCCAGTAAGAACCGAACTAGGGGCACTCCCCAGTTCAGCATATGGGTCCACATGTGCCGGGGCCGGGATTCAATCCTCTGTCCCCGGGGCTGCAAAGTGAGCGCTTAACCCACTGAGCCATCCCAGCTTCCCAAAAAAGTCCTCTTCAAACCAAACAGGAAGAGTAGAATTTGTGCTACCACCATCATTTATGATGTGTCCCTGAAGGCCTGCCCCTGTTCTAGGCTTTATAATGGATTGGCATCTCTGTCATCGAGCTTTGTCACAAGTTCATGGCAGTTCAAGCGTCAGTCACTCAGGTTCCCTAAGCTCTTGGCTTTCTGGCATGAGAGGAGAGAAATCTAAGTTGTAAACCTGCAAAGGGCTCAACATTCAGTGACTGTTTTCAGGCCCAGGCTAGTGGTCTGTGGGCCTCTCGCTGTCCCCGCAGTGTAAGGCTATATGCTAGCAAAAATGCAGACTTCAGGGAAGCTGGGATGGCTCAGTGGTTTAAGCAGGTTAAGCACTCGCTTTGCAGCCCCAGAGCCTGAGGATTGAATCCCGGCCCTGGCCCGTGTGAACCCATATGTTGAACAGGGGTGTGCCCCCAGTTCAGT
Organism: Craseonycteris thonglongyai; assembly: GCA_004027555.1. NCBI lineage: Eukaryota > Metazoa > Chordata > Mammalia > Chiroptera > Craseonycteridae > Craseonycteris > Craseonycteris thonglongyai. Next base: position 70,146 of record PVKE010001976.1, read on the forward strand.
TCTTGCCAGGGCCTATGTGGGAGGCTCCCAGCCCAGTTCCTGCCCTGCGCAGCCCCGTACCCTCCTGTGGAGTGAATCTATATGGAAAACTAATGTTGTCAATTATGGAGACTGCTCTGGGCCCTTCCCCTCCCCTCCTCTCTCTCTCTCTCTCTCTCTGTCAAAAAACAATAAAAATAAATCTTAAAAAAAAAAAAGAAGACTTTCCCAAGAAGGATACCATTTTAACTTTTTTTTTTTTATAAAGACTTATTTGTTTTTGACAGAGAGAGAGAGAGAGAGATACAGAGTCAGAGACAGAGAGAAGGGGGAGGGCCCAGAACAGCCTCCACAGTTGCACATCATCGGCCCTTCCACATAGTCTCATTCCACAGGTGGGCGGGGCTGCACAGGGCAGAAACTGGGCCGGGGTCTCGCCCCGGTGAGAACTGAACTGGGGGCACTCCCCAGCTCAGCACATGGGTCCGCACAGGCCGGGGCCGGGATTCGATCCTCTGTCCCCGGGGCTGCCAAGTGAGCACCCAACCCACTGAGCCATCCCGGCTTCCCCCCATTTTAACTTTTCATCAGTCATTTATTCCTAAGGGTCTGTGAGCTTTACATCCTATTTTTATTCTGCTGTTTATTTTAAAACTACTACACATTCACTGCAGACATTTTAGAAAATATAGATAAGCAAAAAGAAAAAAATGTCGCCTGCAGTCTTCCTACCTAGCTATAATGACACACAGCTTTAGCTTTTTCTAAGGGATATAGGTCTACAAACTAGGTTCATATTATGTATGTGACTTTATCATCTGAATTTTCCCTTAAAATGTATTGCTATATTTGCTCTTGCCATTAGAAGTTCTTTTATCACCTTATTCAGATCCTCCTAAATGTACCAAATTATTAAATAATCCCGTTATTAAATAGTACTTAGGTTGCTATTTTCTATTCTTGAGGGCAGACTTTTAACAGAGAAAAGAGGGAGAGGCATGAAGCAGCCAAGGAGTTTTACAGGAAGCCATGGCAGGAATAAAAAGATGGGCCTAGAAGTGATTAGGGTTCCAAGTTGAGATATTTCAATTTATTATTTGGCTTAACAACAGCCTATGGGTAACAGGCTCTTCCTTGTTAAACAGCCCCACTGGGGACTTTTGATGACAGACTTCCCAGATACCCGCGATGCCAGAAGGTGATGCAGGTACCAGAGTGGGTGGGGCCAATGGCCATGTGCTTTTGCCAAGAAGGGAGGAGGCAAGTTGAAGCAGGAGCCAGGAGGAAGCCTGAGAAGGTGTAACACTTGAGGGGGAAAGAGCCTTGACCCTGAGGGGAGAAGTCTGTGCTCTGAAACCCCTATAGGGGATGTCAGAGGGCAAGACCTCAGAGAGAGCTGTGTGGTGGTCAGGGAGTCTGCCGCCCTCAGGACCCACAGGCCTCGCTCCAGGGCTCTGTTCTGGGGGTGAAGGACATTTCTTGCCTCAAACCTTCTCCCTTCCACCTCTCTTGGGGCTCAGGTGGCTAACTGTGCTTGTGAGTTCTTTCTAATGAAAAGTTCCTGAAGCAGGACACACAAAGGAACTGGGCTATTTTGGAGAGAAGGGGAGAGAAAAAGTTTAATATTTTCTTAAGAAAAGAAAAATGTATTTATTTCTGTATTGAATAAGTAATATGTAGACCCAGTGGATAAACTCAGTCTCTCCAGACACCCAGTTCTTTTTCTCATAACCAGGGTTATCAGTTTCTCATGTATCCTTTTAGGAATATTTTGTGCATATATTATTTTCCCCAACCTTGTTTTTACTATACATGGTTGTATAACTGTGCTTTATTCCCCACCCAATGTATCTTAAAGACTGTTTTATATTAATACATAAATAGCCTCCTCATTCTTTTTATATTAATAGCTATATAGTATTCCATTGTATGGACATTTAATTTAATCAGCCTCCTATTGGTGGACATTTAGGTTGTTTCCAATCTTTTTGCTCTTTCAAAAAAATGTAACAAATAACCTTGTGCATAGATTATTTCCCAAATGTGTACGTTTATCTGTAGGATAAATTTCTAGAAGTAGAATTACTGGGTACAAAAGTATGTGCATGTATAGTTCTGATCAGTTTTGCCAAATTGCCTTTCATACCCCCTCCAGCAGCCTATGAATACTTTTTTCCTCACATCCTTGCCAAACCAGGTACCAGTATTTTATCAGAGCTTTTGATCATTGCCCATCTGATAAGTGAAACTTAGCATCTCCGTGTACTTTCATTATACTTTATCACTTTTAGTTTAAAAAGTTTCAAACATACAAAAGAGTAGAGATAAAAGTATAATGAATCATCACCTAGATTTAACAACTGATAACATTTTGCCACATTTGCTTGTCCATTTTGGGATCGAAGTATTTGTATAGTAAATTGAAGATCATCATGACATTTTACCCCAATATTTTAATATGTACCTCTGAAAAACAAGGACATCTCCCACCAACCATAATACCATTATTATACCTAATAAAATTAATAATTCCCTAATTTAATCTAATACTCACTTAATATTCAAATTTTTCCAGTTGTCTCAAAAATGTCTTTTATGATTAGTTTGTTAGATGTTGTATGTGTATATACTTTAAATTTGTACTTCTATTATTAATAGTTTGGACAATATTCCACACATTTAAAAGACTTTTATGGGTTTTTTTCTGTTAACTCTTTGTTTGCATTTCCTATGTCCATTTTGCTGTTAGATTATTGGTGTTTTCCCTTATTAATTTATAGAGATGATCTTTACACATTAGGTAATTAACCCTTTGTGATGTGAGTTACAAATATCCTTCCTCATTTGTTGGATTTTGCTTATGGAATTTTATCCCACACAAAAATGTTTGAACACAGTTGAACTTTCAGTCTTTTATGTTATGGCTTTTGGACTTTGTGTCATATTTAGAAGGCCCTTCTCTACAAAGACATTATAAAAAAGAACATTCAGCCATGATTGCCTTTGGTATTTTCATGGTTTCATTTTCTTTTTTTACATTTAAATTTTTGACCTGAATGAAATTTATCCTGGAGTATGTGGTATAAATTTAATTTTTCCTGGATGACCATTTTCTTTTGGTAACACCCTTTGCCCCATAGTGCATCTTTTCTGTTCATCCACTTTCATCAGATAGTAAATGCCTACATGTGCTTTGATGTATTTTTTTTCCATTGATGTGTCTATTCATACACTAGTACCACACAGTTTTATTGTTATAACTTTATATTCTGCTTTAATATTTGATAGAAAATGCACCTGGGAAGGCTTATTACTCTTCTTTTTTGGAATTTTCCCAGCTATTTTTGTTTTTCTAATGAATTTTCTAGTAGTTCCTCTAATTCCTGTAAATTTAAGTTATGTAATTTAAATTAATTTAAAATATTAAATATATTAATGATATTGAATTTTTCTGCTCGAGAACTGGGTGTGCCTTTTCTTAGTTCAAATCTTGTGTGTGCCTGAGGAGCCTTTTAAGGTTTTCTGTATATAGATGTTCCATATTTCTTTTCAAATTTAAGTTGAAACACTTTGTCTTTTTCTTATTATTATTGGGGGTCTTACAAATTAATATTTCAGGAAATGATCCTGCCATGCTTTCAGTGGTTGCTTTTGCCTCTAGAATAAATCTAAACTACTTAGCCTTTCATGCAAGGCTTTCCACATTCACTTTAAAACCTATTTTCCACACATTTTCTTTTTACCTGTAGCTACTCAGTAGCCCCCTGAATAAGTTCTGTTCTTTTCTGCCTCTTTACTTGTGTACATTCTGTTTCCCTGCTCCCCTCCTACTCTGCCCATCCAAAGTGGTTTTCTTCATGAGGCCCCCACTTGACTATGCCAATTAGAAATTACCTCTTTCCTCTTTGACCCCTGACCATTTTTATCTGGTAACTGATCCAATCTTACCTGGTGACAGCTTTTATATTATTAAAATGAACTGCCCTTTATCACTTGTGTGGTTACAAAATTGACGGTTTGTGCGTTTGTGTCTTGTTTCCTCAACTAGACAGACTGAGCCTGCCTTGTGCTCCCCACAGCATTTGGGATGGACCTGCACACAGCACATAGTAACAGTCATGATGTTAACAATGACAGTTAACACTCTGGCAAGCTTTCTGTGGGCCAGATCCTGTCTTAAGTCCTTTCCACGTAGGAACTCACTTATTAGTGGATAAATATTTGAGGGTTTGGTATTGTGGGTTTATTTGATTTCAGCTAACCTTTTGAAGGAAAGTATAAAAAAGAGATCACTCAGTCATGATACCCAGATGTAATTCTTGCTAGCTGGTCAGAGAAGAAGGTGAGTTTCCTAGGGGAAGCCCTGACATATAGGGAGGAATGAGGATGGCCACAGCCTGGGAAGGAAAGGGAGAGGAATGGATAGGGTGGAGAGGCCCTGGGTATGATATCAGCGGAGACACGAGTGGCCCTAGCCAGGCCAGGCTATGGACTTGGCCTCTTTCTTGCACTGGAAGATTTATGGCTTTGGAAATAAGGCCTGACCCACTGAGGCCTCCTTTCCACAGCAGGTCCCTGCAGGATGGCCCAGGTCCCCTGGGGACAGCAGACCCAGTGCACGGCCACCTCCCAGGCCTGTCTGCACCACCAGGGTTCCCAGCCCAGTTGGCTCCAGGTCACCCACCTTTCCTGCACTTGGAAGTCTCCTGATGAGTCCCTGGGCCACGCTGAGAGTGAATGTGCTGAGCTTGCAAATGTGGAGCAGTCAGAGCCAATGAGCTAATGGAAGTTAATCCCCACCCTGGGCCTTTTCTCTCCTTCCGGTCATCATTAGCCTCTCGGATCCTTTCCCATGTCTCAACACTGCAGAATGTGTCAGGGAGCTGGGGGTCCTGGGCAGTTTCACCCCAGCCTTCAGATAAAAGGCAGCTGGGAGGCCGGCTGCCTGCATGAGCTCTAAACGTGCGGCTCTAATATTTTGGGGTCCAGGAGGCATCACTCGTATGTTGAACACTTGGAGGATCTGCACTGATTATGTGTCAGCCCAGCAGCTGAGAATTAAATTCCGTGTCCCTAACGAGATGTATGTTCTTACCCTTTGCCAGGCACAAATAAATGGGTCTTAGCACTCACCCACGTCATGAAGTCTTGGGCTTCTTAAAGACAGGAAAAGGAGAGAGAAGAAAGGACTTTAGTGTTTTGAGACACTTTCCTCTAAAAGGGCTGAAATTCAGCCCCTTGGTAAAGCTCCACAACCAACTGGAAGGGCTGGCCTCAAAGAACAGCTCTGGTTTCTAGGGAAGGACCGTGGGACTGTAGCCGACTCTGTGGAATCTAAACATGCCCCCGATACACACAACTGCTTTTCTTCCATCCAGGATGTCATCAAAACTTTGTTTCATTTTACCACAGCAGTTCTTAAAATCAAGCAAATGGTTTAATTTGCTGCCAACAAAAGAGTAAGGGGGGCTTTTTCTCCTGAAATTTTGCAGAGGCCCAGAATGAATGAATGCCATCTCAATTTTCTATTTGTTTAAAATTTGTGTCGTGAGTAGTAGTGTTTTTTCTTCTCTTGGCAGTCTTATTTAGATGGCTGCCCCTGCCTTCTGCGTATATGACGCCAGCGCTTGTGATCTTTCTCATACAGTACGTCTGCATCGAGGAGAGGAGCTGTCCTTGTCCTTGAATTCCCCACCTCCACCCAGAGCCTGGCACCTAACGGTTGTACAGTAAACATTTGCTGAATGAATGTACAAATGAATAAAGGGTCTGAGTCCCTCGCACTAAAATAGTCTTGCAGCAGGAAGGAATTGCACGCTGCGAGCCTCGGGAGCTGCCAGGATTATACCCGCGAGGCGGCGCTGGCTGGGCTCCTCTTCTTGTTGTTGTTACATCAGATATTTAATAATTTAAGGAGCCAGCCCTTCCACGGTTTGGGCTCAGATGAGCAGACATTTAGCCTGCTCCCAAAGCACTTGCATTTCCTCCTGGCTGGGCCTCTCTTTGCCCTGGCTGTCACTGACCCTTAAGGATCCTCAGTGTCCCCAGGCCCAGCCACACTGCCAGGTCAGGTCCTGCCTGAGTCTTCACCCGAAGTGCTTGGGAGCCAGTTGTCACAAACTGTTCATGAAAGCAAACAGAACCAGGGGTCACTTCTCCTCGTCTCCTCTCTTCCTCTCTCCTTTTGTGTCTGTCTGTCTGTCTGTCTGTCTGTCTGTCTGTCTGTCTGTCTGTCTCTCTCTCTCTCTCTCTCTCTCTCTCTCTCTCTCTCGTCCCCCCTTCTTTCTGCTATCCCAGCCTTTGGTCCTCCTCCAGCATTGTGTTCAAGCTTCCCAGGCCTAACTCGGCAGGTTGCCAGCATCCAGCATCTGTTTTATGGAGGTGCTAAGAGGTACCCCACTTGAACTTGTACAGCACCTGCCGAGCTTGGTTTGGCTGATGCTGATTTTGGGTGTGGAGGGGTGCCATGTCAGCTTTCCAGGTCTGAAGACAGACACCCCTGCTTGCCATTGTGGGCATGAGAAAGACAGTGTAATGCCGTGGATAGCCCTCAGTCCCAGTCTCCGTTGTCCCTAAGCCCATGGGGGTCATACAGGCCACATAGTCTCATTGTTTTCTTATTCATCATTCTTCTCCCCCTACCAGGAGCTCCTTGAAGGCAGGCGATTTGTTTTACCTTTTTGTGTCATCAGGCTAGCACCAGCCTGCCACCAATAGGAGCTGAATAAATATCTATACATTCAGCCACATTATAGCTGTGGAGCCCCTATGGTGAGCCAGGCTTCGGGCCCTGGGGATATGGAGATGAACAAGGCAAACTTCCCTGGGCTCAGGGAGCCTATAGTTTTGCAAGAGAGAAACTTTCATCTAGTACAAGTGTGAAGAGAGACATAAATGAGCAATGCAAATGTAAGGGCCAGGGCACACAGGGAGAGACCTGACCTAGGTGAGGGGTCCGGAAAAACTTGACAGAGAAGTAACTACATGATGACTAGGAGTTAGGTGATGGGGTGGGCTGGGACCAGGCTCAAGAGGGATGATTCCAGCAGAGGAAATATTTGCTAGTTGGGTGATTGGTGAACCCAGCACTGAAATCTGAGCTCACTGGCACAACGGAACAGAGCATTCTCATGGGTGCAGGAAACCAGATGGCTGAGTGATGAGTTGTCTCTTCATTGCCCCAGTCATGGCACGTGGATCATGTTGCCAAAGGGCTATGCTCTGATTACAAATGCTCCCAGGAAGGGTGTGGAATAGATATATCAACCTCCTCTGCCAGGGATGGGGGACCCTGGGAATCATTGCACAGTGACCTTGCCGACCTTGGGAACCTCACCTAGGTCTCTTCTCCTCACCCAGATGAGCGGGAAGTTGTTCAGAAGAAGACCTTCACGAAGTGGGTGAACTCGCACCTGGCTCGTGTGTCCTGTCGCATCACCGACCTCTACAAGGACCTGCGGGATGGGCGGATGCTCATCAAGCTGCTGGAGGTGCTCTCAGGAGAGATGCTGGTAAAGCCCCTTTGTGTGCCATGGGCCCCTGTCCCCCCGACCCTGTGGTGGGGCCATCGCCTCTCTTCAGGAGACGTCTGGGGGTGTCTCCAGTTCTCCTGGCCTTCCAGGTTTTCTCCCTGTTCTTTTGGGAAGTGTCAGGAGTTGATGCAAGGTGTCCGTGTAACTGACTGGGTTCTCTTGACCTGGTCTCAGAATTTCTTGCCTTCTCTGGGCTCTCCCACACTGTCTGCTGTCTCCACTTTGGGTCTAGGCATCTGTGGCTGACCTGCAAAGGCCCACCCTCAGTTTCCTGTCATGGGCTAAGATAGAGGGCTTGAGGTACTCCCCTTGCCCAACTGGAGAAATTTTCCTTTTTCTTGGAATCAAGAGGGAAGTGTGGAAGATATTATCTTGTGTGTTCTTTTGCTCTTACAAGTGGATTTTTATTATAGGCCCTCTCATTTGTAACCCACCTACAAGTAATGTTGCCCTTGAGGGAAAACCAGATTAAGGTTCATGATTTTCTCAGTTACTTCCATTGTGACCTTGAGCCTATCAGGCAGGCTTTTTTTTTTTTTTTTTGTGCCTCATCTCTTCACATATAAAATTGGGGAAATGATACCTGTACCTGGTAAAATACTCTAAGATCCTCAGGGTTTGAATGAAAAGGAACCATGTTTTTCTGTTGCCTTTTCAACTCCAGGCTAAGTTCTGCCTCTTATCTTGCATTGAAAGCCCTCTAGAGAGTTACCACTGGGAACCCATTCTGATGATGTGCTTACTCGTCAGTGCTACTTCCCTTGAGTTTTGGCTGGAGCCATTTGGGGGTGGGAAGGAAGGAGTTTGGATGGTGAGATGGACCCACTATCAGTCACCAAACTAAAAGCCACTCTTACCACCAACCAGCAGTTAATAGCTCTTGTCACTATGCCTCACACATAGTAAGTGCTCAGTTAACGTCAGTTGTATTTGTGTTTGAATGTCATTTATCACCCACTCGGGAAGGCTTTGTTTAGACCCAAGCTCAGTACCAACGCAGGTCAGTTGTCAGGTGCTTGAAGAACTTTGCTGAAAGGATAGAGTTAGAAAGGGTTAAGGTGTGAGCTGGAGCGTGAGATGGAAGAGGGTGGTGACAGGAGCCTGTCCAGGCTGCAGCCACCTCTGTGGTCACTGTGAGGTCCCTCCATGCCCACGGGGGCACTGCTATCCCTCAGCCAAAGCCCACAAAGGGGAAGATGCGCATCCACTGCCTGGAGAACGTGGACAAGGCCCTGCAGTTCCTCAAGGAGCAGCGTGTGCACCTGGAGAACATGGGCTCCCACGACATCGTGGACGGCAACCACCGCCTGGTGCTGGGCCTCATCTGGACCATCATCCTCCGCTTCCAGGTGGGTGCCCAGGGTGTGTGGGGGGCGGGGGGCGGGAATAGAAGGAGTGGAGGGAGCCCCTCTGGGCCAGACCAGGTTTGGGAATCATAAAAGGTGAAAAAATCATGTTTGTACACATCCTGGGAGGCTCAAAACCTGTCCTGTGGGACGATGATGGTAGGAAGGAGTGACCGTTCTCTGCGTCGCCAAATTGCTGAAGCTCCGGTGAGCCGTTCAGCCAATAGTGTAATCTTTGAAGGAGAAGGCAGGATTTAGTAGCTGGGCTGAGAGCTGGCTGGAAGATCTGCTTTTTGTCCCCTTTCCTCTACATGTGTAACTTCTTGGTTTTTGACATGGTTTGATTCAGAAATTGCCAAAGCAGTACAGAAGATCTGCTTTTATGTTTTCCAGTCAGGAACTTCTCTCTTCCCACCCTGAAATTCAAGGTTCATTATTTGTAAGGAAATTTAGAAAGCACGAGGGAAGGAAGCAGAGCCTCCCACCGGCTGGTTTGGGAACAGAAAGAACCTGAGGAGGATAGCATGTAGCTTGCAGACCGAAGACCTCATGCAAGTGGTCTTGGGTGTCCCCGCTAACTGTGTACAATTAGTAATGGCAGAATTGGGGAGAATGACAAGGCAAGAGGAGCTCCTAATCAAAATGCAATGCCTTCCTACGCTTGTGCTGTTCCGCAGCCTTGCAGGGTTTTATTCCTCCTGAGAAAGAGCCTGGCATCTTGTCATTGACCCTCAGCATCCCTCAGAGTTATCAAGTTAGAGCCATTTTGTCTGACACGAGGAAGCCATGCTGTGTGTTGCTGCTGACAAGGACAGGAAACCAGCTTATGGGACTGGGGGCCTCAGGCTGTGGTGTTAGTGCAGTGCTGACAGTGCATATGGATGGCCCCCCAGGGAGAGCAGGAAGGCACCAAACAAGATGCAAATCTAATTCCTCTCCCTATTGTTCCTGCGCCCCCAGATTCAGGACATTGTTGTCCAAACTCAGGAAGGTCGTGAGACACGCTCGGCCAAGGATGCATTGCTGTTATGGTGTCAGATGAAGACGGCAGGGTATGCCCTGGGAACCAGCCACTACTGTGTTTCCCCACCACCCACCCACCTGCTCCCCCAGGCACTGCCATCCCCACAGGACACGACCTCACCACCCAGAACTACAGTGGCTTCAGTGTAAATGATGCTGAGTCTATCTTGACCTGGCTCTTTGAGGCCTGGAATACAGGATTCTTCTCCGAAGTAGCCTGGGATAGACCATGGGGTCTATTGGGTGTGGGAGTCTCTTGGGCTCACCTTAGGGAGGATCCTCGTGTGGCTTCACGGCTGCCCTCATGTTGATGTGTCTTGAGGAAGGACGGGTCCTTTCCTGGTGTTGAGGCCCCTCGGTGCATGCAGTTGTTTGGTACACGAGAGAATATATTTCTTAGGTCTTAATGTTTCTCTTGAATGCAGCTACCCCCACGTCAATGTCTCCAACTTCACCTCCAGCTGGAAGGACGGCCTGGCCTTTAATGCCCTGATACACAAGCACCGGTAAGCGGGAGGAGAGGGCTGTGGGGGATGAGACAGAACCCCTGCGGGCATTTGGACACATGGCACGCAGCATGTCGGTTACTGTTCAAGTTCCCCAGGAAAGTCACCTCCACTGGTCCTTCTCCTCTCACCCTTAGCAGCCCTGCCCCCCTTAAATTCCATCTAGTCACACACCTGCTGCCACCTTCCCCACGTGCACATGGTCACAGGCGCCCCTGCTGCGCTCCCATCTCCTTTTTCCACTTCTCCTGCCCTGCCACCTCTCTGCTTCTGCCCAGGGTCTTTGCAACCTGCTAGGGCTGCCCTGCTGAAGGGGATGCCATGGCCACCACTCCCTTCTGACTGTCTGACTTTGTCCCCAGGCCTGACCTGATCGACTTTGATAAGCTGAAGGACTCCAATGCCCGGCACAACCTGGAGCATGCGTTCGACGTGGCCGAGCGTCAGCTGGGCATCATTCCGCTCCTCGACCCCGAAGGTGAGCAGCTCCCACTCCAGCCTTGACTGCAGCAGTGGGAGGCGGTGCTCACTGCGCTGAGGGAGTGCTGGGCGGACAGACACCTGCCAGCATCCAGGCCAGGCGCTGGGTGAGCTCTGGGCACAGGGAGGGATGGTGACCAGGACTGCTCTCCAGCTCCAAGTGGGTTCCCAACACCTCACCTGGCCTGACTGGGGCTCCAGTGAGGTCTTTAGGTCCTTCTTTCATAATTTGTGGTCATAGTAAGGATTTCATCCTCTCGCTAAAATCTCAGACTCATTACTCTTCCATTCTCACCCTGCTGGGTGTCACCTGATACCTATCATTGAACTTTGTGCGGTGGAAACAGGGAGGTAAACCCCCTGTGCCTGACCTTTCTGGCTTCTAGTTTGGTCCTGAGAACACCCCTTTCCCCTGGCAGATGTCTTCACAGAAAACCCCGATGAGAAATCCATCATTACCTACGTGGTAGCATTTTACCACTACTTCTCCAAGATGAAGGTGCTGGCTGTGGAGGGCAAGCGTGTCGGCAAGGTACCAAACTGTCTTGTGACCAGGGTCACCTGTTTCCCTGTTTGCCACACCCAGGCCTCCACTGAGATGCTCCCTTTCCATTCCCAGAGCTTGGTGTCTGGGCTCCAGCTTCAGTTGGCAGGGGGCGGGGAGGGGTGTGCCTGTCACCACCCCCACCCGCTCCTATGCTGAATTCCAAAGCAGCTTGGTGGTCTGTCCTGAAATGTCACAACCTGCAGCTCAGAGCCCATCTTCCACCTGCAGACCTATGTCTCGGGAACAAAAAAGGCTTTGATTTGTGGGTTCAGTCTTCTCAGGCTCCCATGATATACCAGGAGCCCACTCCACGGGCCCTCAGGCCAGATTCCTTTCTCCTGCTGGATCCTGAGCTCCTCAAGGGGTGGGGGCAGGACGGGCAGGGCGTTTCCTATTCATCTTTGTGTGCCTAGTGTTTAGCAACAACAGTACCTGGAATCCTTCAATTCCTAATATGCATTTTAAAATAAACGAGATCTTGTCCCCTCTAGGGGCTGGTGTCCTGACACAGCGAACTTACTAATCTTTTCTATAGGGTTAAGGGAAGGGTGAGCTGCTCCTCAGCGTGAGCAGGGCCAGCTCCCTGCTGATGTGGCCAGTGCACTTCCAGGCCACTCCTTCTGCCTTAGCAACAGTCTTGGGCTCAGGGAACAAACCCAGAAGAGAGCACCCCAGGGCTTCAGAGGAGGAGGACCACCCCAGTTGTCATCCTTATTGGTGGCATCGTTGCTTTTCTGATGAGGGGGACTGATCAGGTGATTCCCTAGGTAATTGACCATGCCATTGAGACAGAGAAGATGATTGAGAAGTACAGCGGGCTGGCCTCAGACCTGCTCACCTGGATCGAGCAGACCATCACGGTCCTGAACAGCCGCAAGTTCGCCAACTCTCTGACCGGCGTCCAGCAACAGCTGCAGGCCTTTAGTACCTACCGCACCGTGGAGAAGCCGCCCAAGTAAGGCCCGGGCACTTGGGACAGGGGGCATCAGTGGCTGAGAACCTGGCTGCCAATAGGTAGAGCAGGCTCTGGGCCTTGAGGCGTGTATCTGGGAGGCATATTCTAAACATTTATTTATTTATTTATTTATAATTGTTTTTTGACAGAGAGAGAGAGAGATAGATACAGAGACAGAGAGAGAACTGAACTGGGGGAGCTCCCAGTTCAGCACATGGTTCGCACGGGCCGGGGCTGGGATTCGATCCTCGGTCCCCGGCGCTGCAAAGTGAGCACTTAACCCACTGAGCCATCCCGGCTTCCCCAGGGAGGCATATTCTAGAGGCGAGAAAGCTTTGCATCTGTCACCTGCTTCATCCCCTCCTGGCCTCCTGCTCCCAAGCTATCAGCCTATAGGAAACAGACATGGAGGAGTAACCCTCAACTCACAGCCAAAGAAAGTACTTCCCCAGATCCCTGAGGGGGAGCAGGAGTGAAATCTCAGGCTTCTGGGTCTCTCCAAAGAAGTTGTGCTGGACAGTTCCTTGCTTATCTGTGCACTGAGCTGCAGGTTTGTTTTCTGGTCATGGTCTCTGTAGACTCAGACCCAGAGTTCTGTGTAAGGGGACTTATGGATTATCATGTTCACCCTTTTTCTCTCCGCTCTGTCACTGCTCATCAGCCAAGCACTCAGCCTGCCTCTCAGGACCTCTGGTGCAGCACAATATATGCACATGCATATGTGCTCAGACACATGCAATGCATGTGTGCACACACACATACATGTACACACATAAAATCATGCACACACAAATGCAGGGGCATGCCAGCTCACCTACCTTAGCTTGTCCCACTCTCCTGAAACAGATTTCTAGCTCATCGCTGGTACCCTCTGCCTCCTTTCTCCCCCTTTCATTTTCCACACTCTTCATTCATGACTTTCAACCAGGGAAAGGCAAGACACTGAGTCTAGAATGTACTATAAACAAGTATCTGATTTCTAGTCTGACACTAACCCACTTTTAAAGTCCTGAATTCACCACAGATAACATCCCTGGTGAGTCTTCCAAGCACAGCACACAGGAGTGATAGCTCTTGGTTGTGCAGATGTTGCCCAGAGCTGCAGCCCTCTTGAAGTGCCTGTGAGAGTCAGCTCTATTAGGCTGGCCTCAGTGTAGGGACCTCGCAATAGCTGATCCTCACCACCAGGGGAAGGGTGTAGAATTGGGTAGATCTTGCATACATGCAGAAATGTGAAAGTACCCAGTTAGTTACCTGGAGCTTGGACCCTGAGTTCCAGACAGCCATCCTGCTGCCAGTTCTCATCTCCTACACCTAAAGTCTTCCCGGAGCCCGGCCTTTCCTACCCACTCAGAAGCATCTGGCCTTTGGGGCTTGTCAGGAGAGCCAACTCATTAGGACTCAGGTGAAACTTATATTCAATGCAATAAATAGGTTCTTATGTGGATAACGTTGCTTCTAAGATTTTATTGACGCAATGAAAAGCTGACTAAAGAGCTAGTCAGAAGCCTTAAGCATTTGCTGAAGAGGGGAAGAATTTCTTTGTATGGTTTGGTAAAACTTGATATCTACAGGAATTCCCAGAATACTCCATTTAACCATTGCCCTAAGGGAGATAATGATAAGCAAATGCTGTGGTAGCTGTTATGTTTTCTGAGGTTTATACTAGAAAAACTCAACCCCCATTAGATCTCAGTTGGTGAGTATGATAGATGCTTCAACAGGCAAGTAGACCTGTAGATCCTCTTCATTTTTAATTTAATTTAATTTATTTATTTGATTTATTTTATTGTTTGACAGAGAGAAAGGGGGGGGCCCAGAGCAGTCCCCATAGCTGTGCATCAATTTCGACATAGTTTCATTCCACAGGTGGATGTGGGGCTGTGCAGGGTGGGAACCGAACTGGAGGCCTCCCACATAGGAAGCATGCCCCAGTTCATCATGTAGGTCCACATAGTCAGAGGCCGGGACTCGATTCTTAGACCCTGCAGCTACAAGGCAAGCACTCATCCCACTGAGCCATCCCAGCTTCCCCATTAACTTTTTATTTTTAAGGGCAGTATGCTTTGGTTTTCAAGCTCCAAGGTGCCAGAGTTCCATGTTGACTTCAGCAAACAATTTGGCTGAGAGGATCTGAACATTAACCTTCCTACTTCTGTTTTCTCAACAGATTTCAGGAGAAGGGGAATCTGGAAGTCTTACTTTTTACCATACAGTCCCGGATGAGAGCCAACAATCAGAAAGTGTACACGCCCCATGATGGGAAACTAGTGTCTGACATCAACAGGGTACAGTAGCGTTTTCCATTGCATGTTGCCAGTGGGTGGATTTGAGTTCCTGATAAGAGCATAAGGATTGGTTAAACCAAGCCACTGTGGTGTTATTAACTACCCATGCTAGCTATTTTGGGGTGCCATTTGAATTCAGTTCTGAGAGGTCAAACTCCACCTACAATTCATCAATTCAGCCCCTTCAGATGCCCAGAGTCCATTTTTGGAGCCATTTTTTATAGCCAAGTCTCTATGGAACCTTGAGTTTCTTTAAGTATGGAATATTAACTACTTATAGCAAAAGGGAAATACCTTCTGATAACTTTAAAGGTTATAATAGAAGTGAGGTAGCCATTTAGTCAATAAGCCTTTACTAAGTATACATGGAAGCAAATAATACTATATTAGACCAAGAGTCCTGGGTAGGTTTAAGGGAGAAGGGAGCGGGGAGGTCATGACCAGGGTTCCCTGAATCTTTGGTTGGCCTAGACATGAAAGCCAAAAGGCTCTGCCTAGGTTCCTAAACTCACTCAGTGTTAGGCAAATTCGACGGTACCCCAAAACCCAGGTGGTTTTCTTGTGCCCCAAGAATTTTCATCTGTCCCTCCTGCAGGCCTGGGAAAGCCTGGAGGAGGCCGAGTATCGGCGGGAGCTGGCCTTGAGAAATGAGCTCATTCGACAGGAGAAGCTGGAGCAGTTAGCACGGCGCTTTGACCGAAAGGCTGCCATGAGAGAGACATGGCTCAGTGAAAACCAGCGGCTTGTGGCTCAGGTAAGGGGAGACGCACGTGGGCATGGCAGGAGAGGGGAAGCTTTCCGGAGCCCCCGGCAGTCATCTGGGCTGGAAGCCAAGCTAGCCTTTCAGTGGCAGTGGATAAGCCTGCTCCCAGCATTGGGCACATCAAGGTTCATGTCTGAGGAAGAATTCTCCAGGATTTATTAAGTCTCATTTTTAAGGAAAGAGCCTTGGTCCAAAAAATGGCCCCTAAAGGTGTCTTATTTGAGCCAGTAGCCTCAAGTAAAGCCAAGGTCCAAGTTGACATTAGACAGTGGGCCCCTGGGGACATGATGAAAACAGAGTGCCTCTTGTGTGTGTCAGACGTGCCTCTAGGATTGTGTCATATTTCACTCGCTAAAAATGGACCCTAGAGCTGATTGTCCTTGACTGCATCTGTTTTTTCCCGCTTGGAGCTTGGATTCAAATTAAATTTCATCCAGAAAGGGGAATGCAATGTTCTGAGAGAATTGGAGAGTGTGTGTGCACCCCAGATTGCACAGGGTGAGCCATCTGTTTATAGCTGCAATGGTTTTCAAGTTAGAAGCCCCTTCCTGCCCAGAGTCAGGCAGGTCCATTCAAGGCAGGGCCGTGAGTGCCAGCAGGCAGAGAATGGGCTCTAGCGATAGACACACAGCATACCTACACGTGCGGCACAGTGAGTAAGATCTGGAGCTTCTTTTAAAGGTTCTTGTGAGACATTTAGTCTTCAGAACTTGGCTCCGATGAGGTAGCCTGAAAAGAAAGGTAAGTCTTTGGGGGAATGGTCTTTCTCATCCAGCAGTTGTTCCAGAGGGACCTGCGGGTTCTCTGATTTGGGGACTAGCCAAGGGGAG
This sequence comes from Craseonycteris thonglongyai, assembly GCA_004027555.1. Taxonomy (NCBI): domain Eukaryota; kingdom Metazoa; phylum Chordata; class Mammalia; order Chiroptera; family Craseonycteridae; genus Craseonycteris; species Craseonycteris thonglongyai. Next base: position 86,395 of record PVKE010001976.1, read on the forward strand.
CCTGACTGAGCCACCTGGTTTTCTCCCTGTGGTGCAGGATAACTTTGGGTATGACCTGGCTGCTGTGGAGGCCGCCAAGAAGAAGCACGAGGCCATCGAGACTGACACGGCTGCCTACGAGGAGCGGGTGAGGGCCCTGGAGGACCTGGCCCAGGAGCTGGAGAAGGAGAACTACCATGACCAGAAGCGCATCACGGCCCGCAAGGACAACATCCTGCGCCTGTGGAGGTACCTGCTGGACCTGCTGAGGTCCCGGCGCCAGAGACTGGAGACGACCTTGGCATTGCAGAAGCTCTTCCAGGACATGCTGCACAGCATCGACTGGATGGATGAGATCAAGGTGGGCCTGGGGGATGCCCATCCCTCACACCCCCAGTGCCCACCTCAGGCCTCAGTGCCAGCCTGCAGTTAGGGTAGGCTTCCTTAGACACTCCCAGCCCATCTGGTCTCTGAGTCAGAATGGAGAAACTGAGGCAGCCCATGTCTGGCTATCCTCACCTGCTTGGCTCACTCTGTTCCAGACAAGTCACCAACCCAGGCCCACTCTAGCCCCATGATCAAGAAATCTTGGGTTCATAGTATCACAGGCTCCAACCTGCAGGGGCCTGCGAGACAGATGTTAGTCAGGAGCCTGGAGACTCAGGCCCTGAGTAATCACGATTTGACTCTGGTTAGAATCCAGACCGCCCAGCATGGGGGCAGTAGGAAGTGTGAGTCTCCTCTCTGTCCACCACAGTGCCCTCAACTGCTCATACACATCAGTGTGACCATGGAGCTGCCTAAAAATTCTCATGCCCCAAACCCAGGGCAGACGCACAAGATGGAGTGAGGGGCTCGATCTTCTGTAAGATGATCCAAGAATGATTCTGATGGGCACCCCCAGTGGCACCTCCTGCTCTGTAGCCTCCTCTGTGCTGAGCAGCAGCTGTTTTCCAGCAGCACTAACTCACCCCAGCCCAGACCCATGGACACCCCGCCCCCGTTTAGAGGGGTCTGATCTCCAAGTGTGTAGGTCTCTTCACTTCTCATTCCCTCCACACTGTCTGTCCTCTTTGCCAGGCTCACCTCTTATCTGCAGAGTTCGGGAAGCACTTGTTGGAAGTCGAGGACTTGCTGCAGAAGCACAAGCTGATGGAGGCTGACATTGCCATCCAAGGGGACAAAGTGAAGGCCATCACCGCTGCCACTCTGAAGTTCACTGAGGACAAAGGTGAGAATTTGAATGGCTGCCTGCTGAGGATTCTGGAGCCTCATCCCATTCTCTGGCTCAGCACTCCAGCGCCCCATCTTGGATAAATCTCCTAGCCTTAGAATTCCGCTTCTTTCATCAACTAGTGGTGCAGGAAAGAAGCTCGAGGGATAGTAAAATTCTCCAGAGACCAGGCAACTGCTTTGGTCATCTGTGAGCAGCAGGTGTTGATGAGCACCAGTAAGGAAGGCATCGTCGGCAGTTCAGTCTCTCTACTAGTTCAAATTACAGCAGAGACCATTTAGATTCATAGCTTCAGGTCTCAAATGGGAGAGACCCTTGGCATCCTTAAAGAATCATCTAGAAATCTGTGTCTGGGTTGTTGGTTTTTTTGTTTTTTATATAATTTCACATTTCTACTGAGAGCTGACCCAACTTTTCACCTCCCCTATTCCTGAAATTTTAGTGGGAACTAAGTATAAAGAACCTGGCCTGCCCCCTGGGTCGCCCTGCATCCAGTCCCAAAGCTCCAGTGAGATGGCAGGTTCTAGACTGTGTAGTTCTAGCCTAGCAGCTGATCTGTAGCTTAGCCATAAATGAAGCCCTCACCCCTTTCGTCCTCCCTCCTCCCATTCCTCCCAGGGTACCAGCCTTGTGATCCCCAGATCATCCAGGACCGTGTCAGCCACCTGGAGCAGTGCTTTGAGGAGCTGAGCAACATGGCAGCGGGGCGGAAGGCCCAGCTAGAACAGTCCAAACGGCTCTGGAAGTTCTTCTGGGAAATGGATGAGGCCGAGAGCTGGATCAAGGAGAAGGAGCAGATCTATTCCTCCCTGGACTATGGCAAAGACCTGACCAGTGTGCTTATCCTGCAGCGCAAGCACAAGGCCTTTGAGGATGAGCTCCGTGTGCTGGACGCCCATCTGAACCAGATCTTCCAGGAAGCCGAGGGCATGGTCGCCCGCAAGCAGTTTGGGCACCCGCAGATCGAGGCCCGAATCAAGGAGGTGTCTGCCCAGTGGGACCAGCTGAAGGAGCTGGCTGCCTTTCGGAAGAAGAACCTCCAGGATGCTGAGAACTTCTTCCAGTTCCAGGGTGAAGCAGACGACCTGAAGGCCTGGCTGCAAGATGCTCACAAGCTGCTCTCTGGCGAAGATGTGGGGCAGGATGAAGGGGCCACGCGGGCCCTGGGGAAGAAGCACAAGGGTTTCCTGGAGGAGTTGGAGGAAAACCGCATGGTGCTGGAGCATCTGGAACAGCAGGCCCAGGGCTTCCCCCAAGAGTTTCGGGATTCCCCAGACGTGACCAATCGGCTGCAGGTCCTCCGGGAACTCTTCCAGCAGGTGGTGGGCCAGGCCGACCTGCGTCGGCAGAGGCTGCAGGATGCCCTGGACCTGTATACGGTGTTTGGAGAGACGGACGCCTGTGAGTTGTGGATGGGCGAGAAGGAGAAGTGGCTGGCCCAGATGGAAATCCCAGACACACTGGAGGACTTGGAGGTTGTGCAGCACAGGTCAGAGCTGGCTCTTTTCTTCCTGCCTCCCTGCACCATGGCCTGCTCTCTGCCCCCGCCTGGCGGAGATCAGCAAGGGTCTCTTTGAGAGGCCCTTTATTGCAGAGGCCAAGCACCAGGAGTCAGGGGTTCTAATCTGTCTCTGTGGCTTTGGATACTTCACCCCTGTGGCCTTCCTCAAAGTAAACAAAGGGGCTCTTCCTTGTCCTCTTATTCAGTGACTTTTCAGCTATAGCAGCCTGTGTGCAAATGAATAGTATACAGAATCCCTGACACATAGTGCAGAGGAAAGTAGAACTGATCTGATTAAGGGGAAGTGAGAGGCCAAGACCCCACCAGCTCTAGCTTTCTGTGGCAGTCCCTAAGCCACGGAACCCAGAAAGGCCACAGAGACCCGTTTGTAAACCACTGGTCTGCCAGGAGGCCACTCTCATTTCCAATATTCTGATTCCATCAGCACTCCAGCATGGGAAGCCTGCCCCCCACCTTCCCCCCCCCCCCCCACAC